>JAWQUT010000160.1:721610-750890 GCA_033807755.1 Ellobium chinense
GACCAAGAAAAAGGTCCTCTATTTTCTATATAAAATACTCGAAGACAGCTTTTACTTTACACACTCTCTACTCAATTTACTCTTGGATCTCTCTGGACATTTTGGCAGGAATCACACCTTATTGCCAAAGAGAAAATTATGTAGGCACACTTGATAAACCTGTAGACTCACCAGGGACCAGATAGTTGACCAGTGGTCATTGTACTCAATTCGGGTTTTTCATGCATGCCTAAACTGATGTTTTGAGTCGAGTACATGAAGTTGCACTCGGGTATTAAAAAAAAAATTCATCCTCTGATGACCAGCGTTTTTTAAGTAGTTTCAATATCCTTTTATTTGTATGAGCTACCTAAGAGTAAGTTAGCAATGCCAATTTACATACACGTTTTCCAACAGTTATCAGAACCTCGAGAAACATAGTTCATATTAAGGTCGGGAGGGCCCCTGCAGCAAGCTCATAGCTTCTTTGTCCAGGGACTGTTTTCGCTTTGACGGACCACCTATACGAATGCTGCTGAGTTTTGGGTCGGATGAGTAAAGCAACCTTCTGAATACGTCTTCATTTGTTTTTGATCTGGAGCACTTGCGGGCAAAATGTTCTCTGAATTTTTTGAAATCTTTATTTCTTGATTTTAAAGCTTCTTCGGATTTGGCAGCGAGCTTTAGTCAATCCACAGTCTAGCAGCAATGCCAAAGCTTTCTCAGGTGTATAACTGGGTATTTCGGATATATTCCCAGATTCTATCATTTTTGCTGCCTGAGTTTTGCATCCTTCCTCAAGCTTAACGCTGTTGCATGAAGTAGCTCAGGGGCAGACGTAGTTTTGTCTTAGTTGATGCATCCTTCAAAGGGCTCATTGAACCTGAAGGTCTTCCAACGACTGGTCTTGGGCTTCACTGACACTGCTTGTCAGAAGTCTTACTTGGAGGGCTTTGATCAGTGTCCTACTCAAATGAAACATCATTCAGCCAAACTGAATCACATGTCTCAAAACGGCTGGCCACCCTCGAAACCTGCTGCCATTTACGGCGAAAATTTCGAAGGGAAACACTCCATGCATTTGTTAAATTCCTCTAACTCGGGAGGAAACGTGAGGACTTCTACAAGTTTTGATTTTAAAATGTCGAAACAACTGGGATCAGATGCTCCAGAGAGCGCATTTTACTCTCCTCAAAATATTATAAAAATCACGATTTGTAACCTTCATATTGCTGAAATATCATAAAAATCAAAGATTAATGTGTAACTATTTGAACAAATAGCAAGGCAATATTTCTTTTAAGAGTCGAAGAAATCAGCATCGTAACATAATATTCTATGTGACTTTCAAAATCCTTTCAATTTCAGCAGTGCCGACGCATTTGGCGATGTGGTGTACTCGCAGCTGCAGCTGGCTGCAGATGAATTTATTTGGATAATAACTTGCAACCATTTTACATTCAAATGATATGTGTTAAATGCCCATCATTGCCCATCGAAAATTTCTGCACATAGCATGAAAATATTACCCCCTTCAAAATTTTCAATTTCGAGGGTCATTTCCTTTAAAGCCTATTTTTTTCTCGATTTCCTTCTTTTTTGAACAAAATCGAGTTGCAGTTTCCAGGACATATGCCTGATTAATGAACTGTGCAAATATATATGATTTTGAAAATATGGCCGGTGTCACAAGAGGCAATAATGCCATGCATAAAAACAGGAATAACAAAACAATGAAATCCATAATAAAAAACCCTGCAGATATAGGACGTCCATCTGAATAAATACGTGGAAAGGTATAAAAATATGTGTGTTTCCCGAGTGATGGAGGTGTTTACCGTCTTTTCAAATGGAAAAATCAAGCTTAAAAAATTCATGATTTTTTAATTTTTGTCCATGCCTGGCCCACTGTGCAGTGCTTAATTGGGCCTCTGGCTCTTCATTAAAATACTTCTTGTTCAAAAGTGGTTTTTGGGTTTGTATGAATAAATCAATGTTTCATATTTTTTTTCTGTACCTGATTACTTCTTTGGTCATTTGAGACAAAGTACAACCTGGAAAGTCAGCAATTATTTTTTTGCTTCCAGATCAGAACAAGACAGCACAAAAAACAGTGATCTTGTCTTAGAATTAGAAGCAGAATTAAAATCAAGGAAAACCTTTTCGTGACTAAGACTAAACTGCAGAGGATTGGATGGTAACTGTGGCTCTCTAATGAGTAGACTGTATTAGACTTCGAGGAATAACTGAGATCACAGAGGATGCCATAGCTTGCTTATGGGGAATAAAGTTAAATAATGAGAAACTCCAGAGAGCTGTCAGAGGGATTCTTTACTTGAAAGATTTCCCCCTTCTTGTTGGAACTCACTCGTACATCTCTGCACCACAATGTCAGCATTACTCGCACTCTTTGGCACAAGGAAGGGATTATTCCAAACTGAAACAGTACCGGGGGTGAAATTTTTATTTCTAACAACCTTCTCAAGGCTATAGCTACATCAAAACAGAATATTCCCCCCCTTAACTCACTGAAGACTGAAGGATTTTACTATGTACAAGCACCACAGACTGAAGGTTTTCAGATTTTTTTCAAAACCCCATAAAATCTAAGATAATTCACCAATTGCAATGCCTTTTGAACGCAACCAATAACAACATAATAACAATACACATGCCAAAGCACAATTGTCTATCTCTCATAATGTGTGTTTTATGATTTTTTGAAAAAGGTATAGATTTCAATGTTAAAAAAAATTTGCGGATAGGAAAATAAAGGTGGACTACTATAGAAAATGCAGTGTCCTGGCTTTTTTTTTCTGTGCTCTATGAGTGTGAATGTGTGTACAGAAGATAAGTAAATAAAGTCTGAATCCCTAACATCATCGTCGAGATCTAGATCCGAGTCAGAAGAGGGTTCAAATGCAGCAAAAATATTCCGTCTGTTACTAGACGCCATTCTAATGATCACTGCAGATTCAGATGGCAATCACCTAACTAAAATTGCTCCAACTAAAAAAGTTATCCACCGACTTCCGGGAATTTTTTTGTGGAACGAAACAAGTGGCTCCGTATACGCCTGAGACTGTTCCCGTGCTTTTACGGGCATTTATATAGCCACTATACGGCGATAATGCCGATCCCGTGTTTTCTACGGGGAACGTCTGACGATACGGGAAACGTCACGAGTGAGTTAAAACGGCTTTTTTCAGGGCTCAAAAAAATGAAAAGAACAGAGCAGCAAGCAATAAGGGGATGACCTTGTTCAAATTACCTCTGTAATGAAGATGGTATAATTGAAAAAAATACCTTGACTGTACAATTACATTGCTAGTTAAACTTGTAAGTCAATTTCTGGTAATGCAAACCCACTGTAGTGGTCCCAGTGAAACATACTTCAGTACATTCATTAAGACTAATCATTATGATGATAATTTTCATAAAGTGGAACCTGGTCTGGCCATTACCTATACACAATGGAATGCCTAACAAGAAATTGAAAGGACCAGTCAAACTGTCACGGGTTAAACGAGTTTTGTGTTGTTTGTTTACAGTAAAATATAAGGGGAAATAGACAAAAAAATGTCAAATGGCATTTTGACAACCTTCACTGGTTACAGTGAAAAGTGTTGTCAGGGATTGGCATATGATGTCATTGCCATTTACTGATGCAGTATTCACCACATGCCCAATCTAATCTCCAAGCACCAGACCACCAATGGACAAAGGAAAGGAAAATCACTTACTATTATCAAAGATTTCCTAAAACTCATTGTCGGGTTTAACTGTAAAATTTTACTATAAATAAATAGGGCCTTAGGATGGGTATTTCCTCTTTTGTCTGGATTTCTGGTAAAGCACCATATGTAACATGACTGGCTTCCATCGTGACCAAGTTTCAGGAAAAAGAATTTTTCTCAGCTGCCACCCCCCCTAACTCTGGATTTTCATATTCCTAGTATCAAAATTCATATTCTCACCCAAATTTTCATACTTAGAACAATGGCGAAAAATAATCTTTGAAAAAATTTAATGAACGCTTGTTTATTTGACTGTTTAGTCGTACTTTCACTCTTTTAACTTTTAAGCTGTTACATACTTTTGTCTCAGAAAAAGAGGCTAAAGATTATGGCTTATCTTAAGCTTTTAACCTAAGTGCCTTAATGGAGTCACCCATTGCAGCAAATATCATATTTGACTATCAAGTGTTCTTTCCACATCCCTCTGATATAGTTTGACTGCAGTTACAATTAAATGAACTCTATTACTCTTTATTTAAAAAAAAAATATTAAAAAACTGGTAAGATACATAAAAAGATGCTTACTGGCAATAATAATATTATTTGCCCTACCTAATCTTCATGTCTACCAAAGAAATTTTGTGCATTACACCAATTCTGCTCAGCCTGATATTCAAGTCAGCAAGAGGAGAGATTCTAGCACAAGGTAGACTCACCTAGGAAATGACTGTGTCCTTCCAAAATCATGTCAAATGTCACCAAAGAATTTGCATCACACTGATGGCACTTGGCAGTAATTTCAGCTCATTTTTATACATCTGAAACTGCTGTCAGTTTTAGATGAAGAGCATGACAATTACTTGCATAACAGGGAAGAGAAATGCATCTACATCTTGTCCCAGATTTCCCATACCTGTTTCTATTACTCTTTATAAAAAAAAAAAAATTTGAAAGCCTGTACAATTAGGCCTACTATAATTGTGGAGTGAAGAATTGTGAAGAATGTAGACACTCATGCTGGCAGTACACCATACTCATCAAAATCTATGTCATCTAGTGCTGACTGGACCTCCCATACACAAAACAACAGGCCAAATGGAGTATAGCCTACTTAGTAATGTTTGGGTATGACACAATGCATGTGCTGGGAATGAACATAAAGCCCAAAATGTCACACTGTTGTTCAACTGGTGAACAATACACATAAACCTCCTTTGGCTGATTAATATGACTGCTGCTGTGATAACAGACTGCCAGTTTCAAATAAACTTCACTAGATCTGGGAAGTCTTGCATATGGTGTGGAGTTGTAGGCAAAAACCTAGTCTGCCAAAGCGAAACTAAGTAACATGTTTCGGAATTGATACTGCTGTGTACACTACTAAATCTGGTGCGGCATATGAGATGCAAATTTGCATGCTCTACAACCTTAATTCTTTCGATGTGAGATTCAATAACTTAATGTCATCATGACTAACAGAACCCATTCTGATGATTTTCAGTAGAAGAAAGCTCTTTCAGCTTTCGACTTTGTTGTGGAGTGCATTTGAGGAATTATTTTCAAACAGCTGGTCCAATTCAGTTATTTTGAGACATACGGTTATTACCTTCATACTGAGTCAGATTTTCATATGAAGTAAGAAAACTTAGTACAGGTTGGCAGCTCTGTTCAATTTTCACATCATCGATTCAAATATTTAACCTGCACGCCATAATTACAACTTTTCTTTTACATACCCCAAACACAATTGAACCTCAATATTCAGGATGCCTTTGACCCTTGTGAGAACTTATATGGGGTGCACCTATTATTGAGGTCTTACTATAAAGTAATGAAATGACAGCGTAATATTGCATCCATGTGTGTGACATTCATAATATATTACAAAACATAGAAAAAGCGCTGACCTCCACTGCGCTAATCCTATCTACAGATTTGACAGCATGAATGATCTGCCAGGACTTGGTAAAACTTTTGGATATAGCTGCCTTTTTTCAGATTAATCAATTCGGTTTAACCAACTTTCAAAGTATCTATGACATTCACAGACACTCATGCAGGCCATTTTTGTAGACACATCGAAAGTAAGTCACCACTATTCTCAAAGCCTTCATGAGTTGCATCATATGCTCACAAACAATAAAGTTATTTTGTCACAGTATATTGCGCGTGTCCTCCTCCTCCACAGAGATTTTTAACAAGATTTTAAAATCTTATTACACAATCAACCTTCTCAAGCATTCTCACATTCAGCCATGTAATCTTCAATACTTGTCACTGAAAAATGGTGTTGTTGCAAATTTCTACACAGGGCAATTATGGCAAGGCAACCAGGCACATGACAGTGGTGTATGCATGAAACAACTTTGGAGGATGTTTCATGTTATAAGACTGTTGTCTGTGATGAGCCTCTTCTGACAGATTCTGTGCATCTGACATTTTAGAATCACCCATGCTATTATCATCATTCACCATGGCTTGATTCTTGTTCTCTGAGAGTCCATCCTTTCTTGACAGCTTCCTGCGGTCCGCGAACACTGGATTCGCTAATGGGTAGTTGCATCCAATCTCCCCATTTCCAAAGAAACCAAAAAGAGGTGTTTTTGGAAAATATTTCCTGAAAATGCTGGACTCCACATTGTGTTTGTTGTATACATGGATTCCCCTTCCAACACAGGCATACATCAACCCAAAACTTTTATGAAGAGGAAAATCTTTTTCTGCCAGTTGTTGCATGATGCTATCAACCTCCTTCTCTGTGTTTATATCACTGCGAATCAGAACTGATGCTACCATCACTTTATGTCCACACACTGCTATACCTGATAAAATGCAGTCCACCTCTGAGCTGAGGAGAAAAGATAAAACAAAATTATATACAAAATGGTAAGTGTTAAAAAAGGCCTTAGGTTATGTCCATTTCTAAGCCTGTTTCTTTGCATAGAAACTTAATGCTACAAAATATGTTATTCAGTGTAACCCATTCCCACTCAGGCTCAAGCTCCCATTATTTTTCTTTATCCATGAAATGGGGGATAACTCTGTATAATGAAACTCCACAATGCAAAACAAAAACCAAACTACAGATTCCACCTAATGTATCTTTCAAAGCCTATACAAAAAAAAACCAAAAAAAAACCAGTACAGTTATTGAAATGAAACTTGCACTGAGCGACAAAATCTAATCTCACCTGGACTGAGATTTTTGTGAGATGGCATAGTAAAATAAGACATGTTTTTACTGGTTCTTATGACGCCACCGTTGGGTGATAGAGCATGGCATATTATGGCACTGTGGAAATGAATCACCTTCCAATGTTACATTATCGGAGTGATCTGGCAGCTGTATGTGGGAATGGGTTAAGAGATAAATTGCTGATAACTGCAACTAACACAAATAGTTTATAAAGAACATCAATGCAGCATGTTGGTAATGACCTACATACAGTTTAAAATGAAAACAATGGCAAAACAATAATAATGAATTCTATGATACCAACTTGAAAATATCTACCTCTGCCTCAAAGAAAACTTTTCACTCTGTTGTGTGTCTTATTTTCCTATATTTCACTCTTTCTTTGTACATGTGAAAGAGAAAAAAATATTATATTAAACACTTTCCTGGATAACATTTGTTTCAGCAGTACGCATTTTATGCTGAATGCATTTTATTTTATTCATCCTATAGTTGTATAACCACATTTATTTTTAAATTTTGCACAAAAGATGGCTAGCAGAGTCTTCATAATCTGATTTAAATAAAGAGTTGTTGCAGACATTCGCCATTTACTTACACTATTTTATATAAAAGAACTAATCTATTATAAAATACATGGTTGTAATGGGAGCCACACTGTATCAAGCATATATCATTCATCCTATCCTCCTTTTTATAATTATTAAAACAACTTTTTTATAACAGGACTGGAGGACTGAAAATTCAGTTGGCAAGGCGTAGCTGCCTCATGCTCATAAAATGGGCTTTTAAATGAATAGGGTGTTTTGACCGCTCGTACCAAGTCTAAATTGTTTCACTCAGAGTATACAGGCTAATTTACCTGAGCTAGTGCATGTTAAATTTTTTGTTAGGCCTTCATCAGTGCTGACTGCATATTGCAATATCAATGCATGCATGAACCATGAAAACGCAATTCAGGTTACTTCACTTGTCTCCATACCAGTTTACCACAGATTGGGAATTAATAGGGCATGGTTAAACGGCAATTTATTTTTAAAGTTTTTCCCCTCCCATTATTATTGAATTCCACTGTACACGTGATTTATAACAATCATGTATTGAAATTAAAAATTTTAAGGGTTTTTTTTTCAAACTTTTCATGCCAAGATCTGTCATTTTTACTTCTACTGTGTTGGCAGAATTTTACAGCAATCCCATGCCTTTCCTGCCTGCATGTCTAACCAACAAGGTAACTTTCTGCACATTGATAAAGTGTGTTCATGGTCTGCACACCATATTATGACTGAAACCTAAACTTTTCATCAAATTACACACACTTTCAACTCAATTACCATCTGTGTACTTATCTATTAGAACTCCCTCTTTTCGGTAAATACTGTAGGAGTGGTGTTTTTTCTTTCTGTCAATTTAATTTTTGCAAAAAGTAGGAAATGTTTTTGCACAAAGATCTAATTATCACGAGTCCCAAATGATAATTTTTTTCATGTCTTTATAGGCATCAAAATCTAGAGTAATTCTGAATGACATTACAGGACTGACAATAAAAAATATTTGGCCAAAGCTGCAACCTTTGTTTGTACTAACAGAAAAACAAGCTTGATAATGGGGGTTACTGCCTCCCATAGGAATTATTATTTATATGAAGAACAAATCCCGTCATGAAAGATAATAAAAGAGTTTAATCAAATAATTCATAAAAATCTTATACTACTACTTGTAAAAGAGTTTAATCAAATAATTCATTAAAAATCTTATACTACAAGTAGTAGTATAAGATTTTTATGAATTATTTGATTAAACTCTTTTATTGTCTTTCATGACGGGATTTGTTCTCACTATTCACACATTTACCACTACCCGTCCGCAGTCTCCACTTTTTTTGCATATTTATATCATTAGTGAAAAGCCCTTTTGAAAATCTTTAACAGAAGTGTTTTCCACAAAATGTCACTTTAAGGTTTGTGACACCTATTAGAAGGGCAAATCGCATAGTGTACAACCCAATTAATCCGCTAACATATAAAATCACCCTTTTTTGGGGCCCTGCCAGACAGTGTTAGGGTATAGAAATATCTAAAATGACCTGTGATCTAAGTAAGGCATCCAATTTTAAAGTTTCAGGTACAATTTGAGCCTTCTAGATAAAAAAATAAAATGTGTAGACCTATGTATTCGCACGCGGTCAAAACCAGCCAAATGGAAATTTGGGGACCAAATCAGAATTTGAGGTGATCTTTTTCAAAAGACATTTGTGAAAAATTTTGGGCGTTGACCCCCCTTTTTCTTCCCGTTAAAAGATCGGGCAAAAGAAGTACTTTAACCTCCATGGAAGAAATTTCCCCAAATCACAGTGGTATATTTAGAATAACGCAAAATGTTAATAGGGCCAAAAGAAGAAAAAACAATAGGTGTCAAAGACCTTAACAGGCAGCTAGTACCTGGCATGTTTCCACTTAGAAACACAATGTTTACATCATGGCGGTCGAGGGGGGTCATCTAGGCTATCTGGACAGTCTTTTAAACTTCCTCTCTGATCATTCCCTACTATTTCCCTTCCAAATAGGCTACCATGGCAAAATTTTAGGGTTGAACTGTAGGTCCATGGGAGCTTTCAAAGTAGCATAGGGTATGTCATCAAGAGAATTAGCTATTTTGAGAGGTATCAAACTCTTAATTGGGCCATAAGAATGATCTAAGACAGATATTGCAGCAACATTGGCACCATTTTGTAGGGAAATGAATGTGCTTGACAGCTGAAAGTTGCATATTTCTCCAGGGAACTAACAAAGGCTATCAACACCTCATCCAGTTCATCTCAGTGAGTCAAACTATTGAAAATTTTCTGTGTCCCTCTGCAAATATACCTCACCACAGAAATATATCATCCTCTGTCATTAAAGAAGCAAGCTAGAGACACTTTAACAGTATATAGTAGAGAATGCATGACTACTGACTACTCAAAACATATATGTAGGAAATAATTAAATGTGGGGAGGGGTTAAAGTTTGTGACACCTATTAGAAGGGCAAATCACTCATAGTGTACAGCCCAATTAATCCGCTAATATATAAAATCACCCTTTTTTGGGGCACTGCCAGACAGTGTTAGGGTGTAGAAATATGTATAATGACCTGTGATCCAAGTAAAGCATCCAATTTTAAAGTTTCAGATACAATTTGAGCCTTCTAGATAAAAAAAATAAAATGTGTAGGCCAATGTATTCGCACGCGGTCAAAACCAGCCAAATGAAAAATTGGTGACCAAATCATAATTTGAGATTATCTTTTATTGAAAGACATCTGTGAAAAATTTTGGGCGTTGACCCCCCTTTTGCTTCCCGTCAAAAGATCGGGCAAAAGAAGTACTTTAACCTCCATGGAAGAAAGTTCCCCAAATCACAGTGGTATATGTAGAATAACACAAAATGTTAATAGGGCCAACAGAAGAAAAAACAATAGGTGTCAAAGACCTAGCAAGTCAAGCTTAATTTGCAAAATTCATGAGTTAGATCTATGTAACAAAACAAAGAAACCACTTCTGCAGTAAGCGAAGTTTTCATGATACAGTGATTAAATAGAAATGAACACCAATTTTTCAGCATTTTGACTGTACAGTGATCTTTACATATTATTTTGTGTAGCACATGTGGATGGTAGTTGACATGAGTTGTTGGGCATATGTGAGTTGTGATGCACTGTGGTAATTTATGGAACCATGAGCAACTGCTTATGGTTCCATACTCTAACTGATTATCTGATTAACAGTGAATTCATTTCCAACCAATATGCTTATTTGCTTCTTTTAACAGGGTACATAGCATGCAGTTGCAAAGGCATAGCAGAAACTATGTTTTGAATAATTTTACCTAGGGAAAAATTTGGGGAACTTTCAGAAACAATCTTAATCTGCTTAAGCTCAACTACCTGGAGCACAAAAAAAGCTGTAGTGAAAAGGAGTTGCAATTATCCCGTGAAGTTTATTAAGAAATACACCAAGCTGATATGTGGAAAATACTGAATGAAGTTGCAATTATCCAGATTACAATTTATCTGAGAAGGCTGTAATTGTACTTACACAGCTACATCGGACCAGGTTTCCTTTCTGTTCCGATAGCTTTTTATTTATGGCATTTATTAGCTGACTATGCTCATGAATTCACTGAACGCTATCTTTTACTGTTGTGTTAGGCCAGTGAAATAAAACACATTTTACCCCTTTGTGCGCATAGCACAAACTGCAACAGAAACATGGCATTTCATATACTCCAAACCTTCCCGTGGATCAGTCAGTATTGGTTATCTCTACAGTTATGCTGGCAAGTCACTAACACAAACGTGGTTCATAAATTTTCATGACAAAAAGAATTTTTTTAAAACCTGGATGTGGGTTATTATATTTTAAGATACAAAAGGCATCTTTTTATACTTGTAAAATCCGAGATATCAAATTTTCAAGGCAACTGTCTCTGCTGATAATGAAAGCACTAATGCGGTTTGTGTCTTAGGTAATATCAAAATATGCAAAAATTGCCTGTTTTTTCCCCCCATTTATAACTCTCCTTTCCTCAAAAGTGACTTCAACTGTAATATATACTACAGAATTTATGAGTAGGGAGTACCATCAAAAAATGTAACGTGCTCGCAGAAGTCTTATATGAAGATAAATAGACACAGCTCATTCAGCTGAGAACAATGAAAAAAAAAAGTTTGTAAATCATATGGCTAGTTTCAGACTTATGAATTTTTTAGCTGACTTATTTTCACTGTTTTTGGTGAACATAAACTACAGACACTAATAGAAGAGAGACTAGCATCGAAATAGGATAAATAAATAGGATAAATTAATAAATTAAATACAGTGGAACATGCTTAAGCGAGACATGCGTGAGCGGGACACCCGCTTAAGTGAGACGAATGCCTGGGGAACGGAATTTTTGTTATTTAAATCTATACATGTGAGCGGGACGGCAACCCGCTTAAGCGAGACGACTTGGAGCCAGATCTCCGTAATATACACGTTGTTTCTGACAGAAATGCTGCAAATTGTCTCTATCGTACTATGTCTCTGTGCTTGTTTACCTGTGCCAATCAGCTGAAAACCTGAGAGCTACAGAGAAGCTTGTATTCGACAGCCCTGATTACCCCCCTTCCGTTACGTGAGAAGTGATTGACACTACCTCCTCATAGCCTTCTGTCAGGCAGTTGACCCTTCGGCGCACGCAGGACGAATCAGAGCAGACATCCTAGCCGCCGGTCATTTCACCCGCGCAAGCATCAACGGATCAAGATTAAGTAAGCCCCGCCCCCTGTCACTTGTCAGCCACACTTTATCCTTTCTTCAGCTTAGGCAGTGATTGACACTTACGAGCCTTACCTGCGCTATTGCACAACACTCAGCCAGGGTGTCGTCACATAGGCATGACCATCATTCGTGTTGCGTAAAAGCTTTTTGACCCACGCCGCTCGCGTCGCGCTCTGGCCAGATGTGGCGCGAGAAGTGTGACGCTTATCTTTGCTGGTGTTTACGATCATGTAAATTTGATCTCAAATTATTTTTAAATGGGGGCCGGCGAACATCTCGACTTTAGAGATGTTGGACCTTTCATATTCTCTCCAGTATTATTTCTCTCCCTCTGATGTAGACATGTCTCAGTCTTTAAAAGAAATTGTTTTTTAATTTTCAAAGGGGAGTGGTGAGAAGGCTTAGGTGCTTCTTTGAAACCAACCAAAAATTTGTCGGGAACGGAGCCGTCCCGCTTAAGCGGGTTCCACTGTACTATAAACTATATATTTTTTGGAACTCATCTATAATGGCCTCAGTAATATCAGGAACCCAGTTTTAACAATGGAATTCTACAACTCCCTTTTTTCCCTTTTCTTTGTTATTAAAATAGCTTTATAATAACTGGGCTGGAGGTGTGAAACACCTGGCTGTTGCCCATAGTATAAATAATCAAGATTACATAATCCAATATGGCCACCAAAGTGGCGGCCATGCTGGCAGATAAGATTGATTTGACAACTTAGAAGCTGCGGCCATGATGGCAGATAAGACTGATTTGACAACTTAGAAACTGAATCGCATGATTATTTATTATAATAATAAGTATACAAAACTACAGTATATATTTTCTGACTCAGAATGACAACCTGTATTACATAGAATCATTTTCTTAATGTAAATATCAAATGCAGCGAGCAAATAAACACCCCTGCGTGTCACTATGTCACTTTGTGTACATTCGACACGCTGCTAAGAACTCGAGTGACCTGCCCTTAAACTGTGGCAAAAGGAAAATGGTGAGAACTGACCAGCGAAATCGGCCCGACCATGGGTTGGAAATTTAAAGTTTTCTGATACAAAGCGTTGTGCAATTTCATTACTAGCATAAGTATCATTGAGGGAAATAGACAAACTTTATATTTCACGGTACTCATCGGCGAAGATGGTTGTTGATGACATTAAAAAATCACTTCAAAAACTTTGATATGCCGTAATTTTTCTCATAGACTACGTAGAAACTTCTAGTAAACTGCCACGTGATCTCTGTCCATTCCTCTCTCTAAGTCACATGGTTTTGGGAACCAATAATGAGTTTCATCACTGGAAAATTCCATTCAAACAACGCCACCATACGCAACACAGTACGCGCAAGCGTGTTTTCAGGTGCCATGGCGAGGCAGACAATCCAGCGCCTACCCCTTGGTCCTTAGCCGGGGTTATTACGATGTTTTACGCAATGAAATGTAATGTTCTTGATATGAAACTGACGGGGAAAGACTGAGCTTTTTGTTGATGCTAAATTTATGCAGATAGGCCGAGCGGTCATTGAGTAATTGGCGTGTGAAGTCAGAGAAAGTGTTGTGTGTGTCGAGTTCGCCAATCTAGCCTACGCGTGCGGTACACTCTACACGGTGGTTTCAGAGGGGAGCACTTAGTTAATGGCTTTTGCTCGCCCCGGCAAGCGGGTCAGGCACAGGTCAAGCTATCTGCGCTCAGCTGATCGGGCGAGCACCAATTTTGTCCAGCTAGAGTGATAACCATAGGTTGTAAAATCATCCGTTTACCTCACAGTAAGTATCAGGCAGTAAAGAGAGTTAGACAGATTGAGAGAAATAATAATGCTTTTAACAACCATATAATTGTCGTGCAGGTTTCTGAAACACTTTCTTAAAGGAACGGGTTTGAAAAATGGGTTATTTTGGAAGAATATTAGTAGCAACATATGTTTTTTAAACACATATGTTACAAAAACCGAACATAGAAATGTGGCCATTCAATGATAGGCAGAACATACAGTGGCTGATCTTTCTCACACACTAACTTCACGGCGAGGGGAGTTCGGGTGATGCCAGTAGAGTCAATTTATTGCTCAGATAAGACGTTGTTGGCGGATGGTTGCAGTGATAACGTTATTAGTTGGGTGTCTTTCATGCTGGAACTCCCAAGCAAGCAAGATGTTATATCCACTGTGCATCATTGTTCCCACATGTCCCTTAGTCCTGATAGTAAGTTCTGGTAGTTTTGCATTCTTACGGCACCTAACAGACACACGAACCCCCACATACAACTGAAGGCTAGTCAGATATTTACACTGTACAATCAAGACAATCCTGTTTACTCTTATGGGGCTTCCTTCTTTAACTTCCTCTTCTTGGGCTGTGGGATCAAAGCTTTCAGTTCTGGTTGAACTTGTAAAAGATGGGCATTCATTACTGATTTCAGTTTAGCCCCTTCGTTTCTTATGCCTGATGACCTGTATTCTTTTGATGGTTACATGAATTTGTTCACTTCGTTGCTCCCCGAGGAATCCAAGACCAAATCTTTCAAGGATATGGAGCTTGGGTGTGACTTTGAATGGAAATGTTTTTCTGTACAGTGTCATGTATGCTTGTAATTGGTCCTTGATGATAGTGTGCTCCACAGGGTCTATTGGTTGTGCGTGTGATATCAGGTGGTGGACCTTTGAGTATCTTTCATTAAGTAGCTTGAACGTTCCCCTAATAACATAGGAAGAGTCAAGTGTGGCTTAGTCATCGGTCAGGGAGGTCATGATTTTAAGTTTTTAAATTTTATTACTACTGTTAGGCATTTCAACAGTTTACGACGACTTTAATCTGTGATTAAACACTCCAAGCTTCAGTGATTTTATGAAGTACGATGTGTAACCATTGAAAATGTGTTTTGTTTTGTTTTTTAAGGAATAGGCATTTTCATTAGTTTACGAGCATTACATCGCTCACATTTGCCTTGAGATGGAATGTGCAACATCTGCACTTTTCACAAATACTGCAAGAATGTTTGACAGCTTCATCATTGTGAATGTTTATTCTATAATAAAGTTTCAGATCAAAATTGAATTCTATACAAAGCGCGGGTTTCTTTTTTGGCGCTTTTCTAGTCACTGTACGTTCACCATATGCCCTACACAGTTTGTTTAGACAATCAACGTGGTACTGTAATGAATGTTCCATTGCTAAAAGTGAGAAAAAACTACCTTAGTCTGAATCTGCAAAGTGTTTTTATTACTTAAATCCTGCAAGCGTCACAATAATATGGAATTTGAAACACATACATTTAAAGGAATAAATATTTCTCTCCTTTTCTGAATTGAGTGACACTCTTAACACTTCGATAAATCGTTTATCACAGCTCGCCACGTTATAAGCTTTTAACACAACTTACTAGAATTATTTATCCAACTGAAGAACCCACCAGGAAGATTTTGTTATGTTCCAATTTTTTGTTATGCATACTTTAACACAAAAAAACATAAAATGTAAACAAAAATTATATGCACTTTTCAAACTGCTCTCAACAGTGAACAGACTGAGCAAACAGAAGCACGTTACTGGTGAGACAAGTACAGAAGCTAAGCTTTTATTTGATACCTTACACTCCTAGGTTTCTTCAGGCAGTAGGTTGATAGGAGGAGAATAAAATTAGTCAATTTCTTACTCACACAGTGTGAGATAACACTGCGCGCAGCCCGGTCAGCTGCACCTGTCAAAACCGGGGTCAGCCGGTGATTAATTACCTTCGCCCGGGCGAACTAAGTGATCCGCTCTGGTATAGGCAGCAAGCCGCCGTGTCTATTATGAGCATGCGGAATCTGTCAAATCTGCTTACACTCAAACACAAAGTAAACCTCACCTGTGAAAATGTCCATAAGAATCCTTCAAAAGTCTTTCATTAACATAGCCACCAGCAATCATGGGCCAGTGAAACATTTGACACAAAGAGTAGCCAATTTCTTGGTCAATTCCACTCATTGGGCAGTACAGATTAATCATTTTCACCTGTAAACAAATTTCAATGAGAAAAATTGTGAAAAAATCTACTGCTGCTGAAAGCTGATTTTCTGCTGTCTCAGACTCAAGCATGACAGGAGTAAATCGCCATGCACTGATAAAAATCAAACAATCTTGTAAACTGCATTTTCAGCACTTATGTTGCCCTGCATTTAGGATGTGAAGATGCCCATTATACTTGGCATAATGGTATGTAAATTTTAAACAGTCTCTATAAAATCAGGAAAGTAGCCACGGGGAAGTGGGGCAGGGGTTGGATTTGAATTTTAAAGGCTTAGATAGTACAGTCGACTCCGCTTAATCGCCTTTCCTCGGGATCACGGAAAAAGTAGGCGATTAGGCGGAAAAGCGATTAAGCGGAGAAGGTAATTTCGGCCATATTTTTGGTAATGGGGTTAACTTCCTTTGATGTCATGGTTTGATGTAGTGCATTGACGCCTTCTCGTCGCCAGACTCAGGACAGACTCAAGTTTGACAGTTTGTAGCGCACAAAATGTTTGATCTCTGCGCAGTAGCCCAGCAGACAATAAGAAATAGGATGGCATGGTCGGGATTGACCGTTCATCCACATGACACGTTCTCTGATCTAGCCGAAATTGGCCCGAAATCCACCAGACAGATGCCATACGATGTTTACATTCTTCTCCTGGCTGAGACGGAAGGTGTGGGGGGAGGAGACTATACTGCTTTCGGCGCATTAACACTATCAGAAGGGTGACAGCGGTGATGCGTAGCGTAGGACGCAGGGGACAAGGGGAGGGGGAGGTGGGGAGGAAAGGCTTATCACACCAATTTCACTCAGTCAACCGGTCTGCCATCCGTCGCACAGTTAAACCATCTGTGTACATATTTGTTTGTCAACTGTAATCCTTCAACCGCTGATCTCTGAATTCACGGGTGCTGCAGAGTGGTCGATTATCCGGAGTGAGAGGTGATTATCCAGTGAGTTTTATATAGAAAAAATTCAGTTCCCTAGGAAACAAGGCGATGAAGCGGAAAAGGTGATTGAACAGAGGGCGATTAAGTGGAGTCGACTGTACAAATGTTTATGTAGACTCAGAATAGATGAGGTTTTGCAACTGAAGTATAAACTGTGTGGTTCATGCTTGGAGGGTAAGGTTACCCTATTCACTGTGTACAAAGGCCAAAATATCAGGTAGCCTGATTCACCACCAAAGTTCTCAAAATCTGATTGATCTTGGGGCAATTTTCTGTGTGTCAAAATTTGGAGGAAGAATTGAACAATATGTGTGGAGAGTAGTTTGGCATGAGACCCCTTGATGTACTAATGAGGGGTGTAAAATCTAATATAGCCAATAGTGGAAAAGAACACCCGCATCTTCATACCTTAAAATATCTAAAAAAAATTATAGTACTGCAGCTATGTCTTCATCTTTTCGTACAAGTTATATTTATCTTCTTACATTTCTGTGTATTAATATCCAACTACATGTACATCTTAATTAAATAATATCCTATAATTGTTTTTCTGAGTTTACCCCCTGATTTTTTTTCAGCAATGCATTCATGAGGCCATATTTTCTATGTACTCCATCTTTGGCACTTGCCATAAACATAAATGTTATACTTTTGGTATATTTCAATGTGAGGAAGTTTGCAGTCAACCTTTTCAGACATGCTCTCTGGTTAGTATGCCTACTGATTTCATACATTAATCTCTGAGATAGAACCTGAACAGGACTAGTCATTCCTACATCAGTTTCATATTTGATTAAAGATTAAAAATGATCACTAGGACTTATGTATCTAAGGCTCCAGCAAATACATGGGGTCTGAGTGCCTTTAATCTCCACACATGAATCAAACAACCCCTTGAAGTCATCATTTCTCTAGTATTGAAAAAATAAAGAAATCCAACTATACCTGTTTACACATCAAACTTTGCATGCATGAAGGGGCTTGAGAGTTTCCTTCTGCCCAGCATTTGGCCAATGAAAGACATTCTGCATGCGTTAATGAGAAAGGAAGAAACTCCAAAGAAGGTGATTCTTTAAACATGAGGAAAGACAGTGCCACATCATATTCCCCCAGCTCTGTTGTTACCATGTTGGCATCAGTACCTGCAATTATATTGAGAATGTTACATTTATTATTCCCCAAATAGAGGTACGGTTAATAAACAAGATCTAATCTCCACAGGTCACCATCTGCATGACAAATCATTAAATCCTCAGTTATGAAGGCTCATCTTTGCTGGCATTTCATTGTTTCATTTTTCAGAACTTTCTCTTGCCTGAATAAATTATTTCCAAAATATTGAAATTATAATTGCTGTGGCATGACAAAGAGTTACATCACAATGTGTTGGTATGGGCCACACCTATTACTTTTCTCCAGCTTTTAACCCACAGTGATTTCACTGTCTCATTTACTGCCAAGTCATCATTTATTCTTGATTCAGCTAGAATCTACACTCAAACCTGTTTCTCATTCTTATATCTTTAATAAGTTTCTAATTATTCAGCATATATTCTAGAACTATACACACTGGAACTCATCTATAATGGCCTCAGTAATATCAGGAACCCAGTTTTAACAATGGAATTCTACAACTCTTTTTTTTCCTTTTCTTTGTTATTAAAATAGCTTTATAATAACTGGGCTGGAGGTGTGAAACACCTGGCTGTTGCCCATAGTATAAATTTTCACAAGACTAGTGTGGGGATCGCTGATGCATCTGTGAAATCAAGCTGAAACAATCATTCATTTGAGGCTTGCACTTTAACTTCACAGCATGCAATGACTGACAGACAAACAAGGTTTTGAGTTCGGAACTGTTGCCTACAGCAGGCCTCACTCAGTGTTTTACCTTGGCTTCTGCATGTTATTTCAGTAGTGATTGTATATTCATATAATTATACACAGACTGTCTAGCACCATGACTGTTCTTTTTGTTTGTTAATGATGACTTACATATAGCCAAAAACAAACAACACACACATGCAGCCTTAGAATAAAGAATGAAAAAAAACCCAAGAAATTAATCTACAGCTTGGCCCTCTGTTTACTTAAAAAAAAAAAATCGAAGGTTCTAAATCTAGCCTTTCCTGATTGTCCCCTGTGTCAGGGGTTGTCATTCTTCGAATCATTCATTCAGATGCCAGTTCAGACACAACAGACCATCTGACCACAACATGCAAGCGTATGCTGACCAAGTCCGCACATCTTCAACTATTTCACAAGCAGTATCTTTAGTTTAGCAGACAAAGACAACCAGATTAATTTAAATGAGGTTACTCCCTATGTCTAAACACCCTACTTCAGAAACAACAGTGCAGTTATAACAGCCAAATTTTGAAGGTCTTGACAATTGAGCCTTTTAGCACTGAGTACTGTGTGGTAACATTCAAAGTGAAACTTCTTGGGAATTTTACTTCCATGACTTCATCATCGGTGAGCTGCCTTGTCTGAGATCATAAGATTTGTTCCTTTCTTTCCTGTTTTATTGTCCCTTGCTCTTTGACTCACTAAATCCCCTGTAGGTCTAGTATTCAGATTTCACTAACTTAATGCTGAAAGATAAATAATTAATTACATTCTACATTGTAAAACTGGATCAAGGTTTACTCTACGAAAATAAAGAAGGGGAAAATTGATGCAATTGGAATGTTCACGTTTTAGGAAGGCAGGCATTAGTAACGTGGCATTATGTATCTAGTGTATATGATTTTTGTTTGCAAATCTTGTTCTCTTGGTAGTAACCGTAGACAGCAAAATATGAATTACCTATTAATCCATCTGTGATGATGACATGATAGACACAATCCTTGGGCAAGAAAGGAACAAATAATTCAGAGGGATCCTGTTTGGTTTTCCTCCTTTTCTTGCCAGGACATTTCTGCTCCAGTAAACGTCTCCACAATGTCTCTGTACAAAAGATGATCAAGCACTGTGGCTGTATGGGGCTTTCCTAGGAAAAGGGAAAGAGACAGCAGAAATAGGCATTTTGACATATTCTACTTAATACCACAGAATGTTAAAAAACACTGTAAGGGTCTCTTGTAATTGAAAGGGAAGTAAACAATTCTCCCACACACACACCCCCCCCCCCCCCCCNAGACAATGAAGGACCACCACTTTTCTGATTTTCCCCAAGCGTCCCTCCATCACAGGTTTTACTGTATAGTCAGATGTGACTTAAGCCTCATTTTTATTGGCTTCAAGACATCTATGCTATGTAATTTCAAGAAGGTATCTTTAATAGCAAAGTTTGACACAGCCTTCATTAATGCCAGATTTACATCCCATTACATTTCATAACTGCGTTTGGTGAAATTCAGTGACTACGATCACATTGCTAATGCTAACTGAAAAAGAGAAAAACTGCTTGCCTTTTATTTGATTTCTTACTCTTTTAACAACTCGTTCACATCAGATTTACCTCCACTATCATTTCTAAATAATTATCAATGTTTGAGAGTGTGTTCTGGACCGTGTCATTATTAAAATTCTGAACACTGTAAACAGCTTTTGTTACTTTTTGTGCTCTTACAATGCCTACATTTGCAATAACTAGATCTAGGACTGAACAAAAAACAAACAACAATAAAACATTACCAGAAGGTAGGACATAATGGATCTCCACCAATCTTCATCAAGGTCTTCATCATCAAAACCACTGTAGATGAAGCAGTTCCATTTCATACCTGGGCGACTCTGTCTCTCCCGTCGTGCTTGATCAAGCCAAGCTTTGCACACCCTAAGTTGAAATATGTATAAATATTATGAGTCAGAATGAGAAGACAGGTATCGTGTCAAACACTAGCAGCTAATCAGGTCACTGCTTTCTCCCTGTGCTTTCACCATAGTGTGCAGTTTATACAAGCACGCCCAGTGCAAACAGTGAGGGTTAACTAGATGACTGTTCAGCTTTCTAGACCAGGCTATTCTTATGATGAGAGGAATGGGACTAAAATCTTTTTCCAATATTTAGTTACTTCCATAAAGAGATATGCCATGCTCTCTGGTAAGTTTATTTTGTTGAATATTGTCTTTGATTTTCATCTTCAAAATAGAGTTTCAAACTTTTCATTTACATCTGTCTGCCTTTTGCTTTCCTTTTCACCCTTTGACTATTTGATTTCCACTAAAGTCCAGTTCTCATTTCACAGAGAACAGTTGACTGATGACAATAAATGCCAAAAATATAGTGACCATAGAATTTCGGAAGACAATTGCATCTTCTACAGGATATATTCTGTGGTCCTCTTCTCTGCTCAAATCCCTCCAAGAAGAGGGGGCCATGAGGGGAATGAATCATCCTATAGCATCACTGCACACTGCTTACATGTGCAATTTAGTGCACATTCTTTGTGCGCTCTTGTTCCCTCTTTGTATATGCAGCAGTTAGGCCATGGCAGCTGAATTTTTCACTTTTCTAAGGGATGGTCAAAAACACCAGCACTGCGTATTTCCAACTCCCCATAATAACAACGTTTTCCTGGATCCTGAGAAATCCAGTAACACAGAGTTGAGTTTGTTTTTAAATTTCAGCTGAATTCATTCGGTGATTGCATACTTTACCTTGCACAAACATTTAACTGACGAGCATTCAAATACTTGAATATTCTCTCAATTACAATAACAACATTTGTGAGAGTGTTTCTTGCAATGTCCTGGTTCATTATGTGCACTTGTGGTCCTGTCTCCCTGCAATAGAAAAAATTCAAAAAAAAATAATAATACCCTGGATATCTCCAGCAATATAAGCAACTGTATGCCTAGTTTGGTCTTGATGTGTCAAATATGCCGATAACATGAGAACGTCTCTCCTAATATCTGCTGTGCTTTCTGTGGGTTTTGTTGGTGAGTGGTTGCACAATTGAGTACAAAATACAAACAATGCTTTTCCATCATAGTCTATCAAATTTTCTTTATTATTTTATGTGGACCACTTTTTCCCAGGGAAGACGCATGTCTGCAATCCTGAATTACCATGAAGATGATGCTGCACTAGACATCAATCCCAGATCAACGCAAAGATGCTTCGCTAAGCATCAAATTCAGATTACCAAGAATGTGCTGACATTTTTCATGTTGATCTGAGATTTTCAAGCTGCATCTGGCATTGATCCCAGATCTGAATGTTCTGGATTTTGTTATGGAACTGAGGAATATCTAGATCTAAGTTGATGCAATTTGTTGTGTGAACTCAGGATAAGAAGAGAAGAATGGGCTATGTTTTTAATACATGCAGAATTATTAGATTAGATATCATTCTGACAACCCAGTCTGTGGGGTCTCCTGACATGTGATAGGTTGCATATCTAACATGAAATGTCTTAAACGAAACTTTAATTCATAATCTACATATGCTCCTGTCAACCTCTTCCAGTTCCAAGATTGTAGTTCTAAGCAAACTGTATGTCTGTAAAAATGTCTTTTGTTTGGATCAGTGGATGGCAATGCAGATAATAAAAAATCTGTCACTATCAGTAAACAAAACAAATCACTCACAAAAATTTTAGCACTCACAATAATCAAAATGATTTTAATAATCACTGTTTCTATTTCATGAAGGATACAGTGGAAGTCCATAAATCCAAATCTCCATTTGATCCCAACGATTTAAAAATTCCCATTAACATTCATACACACTTGAACATGTTTAATAATACTATATAAAATACATGAGCCTTATTCTTTCAGTTTGTATTAAGGAACGTGTATTTCACCCTTCTCTGCCTAATTGAAAACATGGCAGCCAGGATCATGTGTAACAAATGTTCACACTGCAATTGGTTAAATCAAAACTATGAATAACAAGCCCTTGCCTGGCCTTGAGTTCAGCAAATCAGTAATGAATGGGAGGAGGGGATGTTTTATTGCAAATGTAAGAATCCTCAAAATCAGGATGGTAAGACCAGTAAGATCTTAGAAATATCTTTGTAAAGAGGGTGTTTTTCAGCTTAATGCTATTTGCATTCATAATAAAGTAGATAAATAAGAAAATGGTAGGACTTGTGAAATGCTTCATACTAAATATTGCCAGTTTCATTTCGATGCCAGTAGTTTTTGTAGAATTCTCCAATCTTTCTGCAGCTTACTCTTAAGAATAACTTGTATGTGCATAAATACAGCATTTAACTAGATCTAATTAGTCTTTATAACCCAGAGAGACAAGGCAAAAAGAAAACATGAAACAGAAAAGAATGTACTTCATTGTTTAAAGTTTTATTTCTCTGTTGTCAAACCACAATCTCAGCAAGATTCCAACATTCTCTGATTTCAGAGAATTTTCAGAAGAAAGGCATCATTGATGAGAGCAAGTGTTAGCTTAATAATGTGAAAAGAGATTGCTAAAATACATGTTAACCAAAAGATTTTGGTGTGGTTATTTGATCTTTGAGCCTGTGCCTCAGGGCTGTCACCCCCATTTGATCAAACGAGCTAAATTCCGAAATTTACCTCTAGTCTCATCAGCTTTTGCTCTTTTCAAGCCCCAGACATTTCTGTTCAATAGGCAGGTTCTCCAAGTCCAACTTCATCTTTCATCTTTGAAATATTTGTGCTTGGATATGAAAAGGACTATAAACCCCTGATAGGTGGTTTCTCACTCGTACTGTTGTGGTACTATTTTTTTATATGTATTGTATGTAAAAACAAAGAGGTCAAAGTTCTAAAACTTCAATGATGACAAATGTCAAGGCACAATAAAATGCTGAAACCCTCGTATAGGCCAAAACTTCCTAAGCTGGAAGTATCTGGGTTGAAATATAATCAACCACCATATGAAAGTGACAGATGTCCAACAGACCGCTGATGACAGATGAAGAAATCAAAACAAGAATGATCTTGACAAATTCCTTAATTCCAAAACAATCAGATGTGACAGTGCAGTGACACTGGGTGAGGCTGGTGAGTGCTGGAAATCATGAATAACATTTGTTCTTGTTATTATGGAAACCATCCCCCATTAGGCCTACACAGCAAATAAAATATTTAGCATATACATGGCAACTGCTTCTTTATTTTAAGCCATACCTGTCAAAAGTGCAAAATCAAATGAGAACAAACAGGAAAGGCTAAGCAAGTGTATTATAGGATGCATGCTTGGCTAACTTGGGATTTCAGTTCAGATCAATGCCTGACACATTGTCTTTACTTCGAAATGGGATCAATATTTAGCATTCTGGCTTTACATCTGGGACTGGCTATCTCCGAGGACAGATAGATCTGCTCTTGCACTGCTACAGTTCATTTAGCCATAGATAGCTACCAAACAGGTCCTAAGGCTGATGCAATAGGGTTCGCCAACAGGACGCAATAGCAGATTTTTTTACAGAATGCGAATCATCCATTTGCCGATAATGGTGTAATCGAATATGTTACATTGTACTGGGAGTAATAATCAAAACCCTTTCCGAATGGCGTTCAGCTTCAGCTGTGTCATGCTGTTGTGCTCTTCCAGCTTTCTGATAAAACTAAATACGTTTGGAGATGAATATCTGAAGTGTTGTCAGAAAGGTTGTCAAAACAGCAATGTCGAAGGACAGCACCGCAATGATAATGATACAGTTCATTTAGTCATGAAATTTAAATAACTTAATTTATTCATCTGAGTTCATAAGTCTAATAATACAGAGGGATTAAAAAAAAATGTTCTCATTTTTTCAGACACATTTAAAAAAAAAACCCACACAAACCAAAAAGGCTCTGAGTGTCTAAAATACTGTTCATGTTTACATTCTTAATTAAAAATTGTTGGTATTATATGCGTATGAAAAGAATCGTAAATAGTCGTATAGGATTTGAATCTTGCATTGTCAGCGAACAGATTTCACTAGACGGAACCGATGACTATGTATGATACAACGTCGGCGAATGGATGATCTCCCCCTAAGGCTCCTACTCCTAGATCCACAATCCCAAACAACAATTGAGGAAATCATGCACTATTTTTGTCTGAGAGGCGACAGGCTGTCAAAATACACCATTTCAATACACCATTTTGTAATCCTATTATCTCAGTTAATTTTTGTCTGGTATGTGTTTTCTTTATCTATGGTTGCTCCAAATTGATGCAATAAACAGCATGAACAAGATGATCACAGTTTTTCCCCTTGTTTTTTTTCAAAATTTGAATGTGTTTTTCTGATTTGACTGATTTATTACATATTTTAAAAAGACATCTGGAATCGGACCTCAGGAATACAAACAAAACAGGCATAAGTATAGAATTTACATTTGGATTAGGTAACTATATTTGAAAGTAATTACTAATAATGAGGATGATTGTAAAGCAAAAAAAAAAAAAGAACTTTTCTGTGGGCTAATTAACACTAGTAGTGCTAGCTGACCACATGCTATGCAGCTTGCTGGCTGTGTGACCTAGTTTTACCAATGTTATAGCGGATCAGCGCATACTGCCTGACGGTTAGGACCCATTACAAGGATACACGGCTGCATAAATTAAATACGATCACCGCAGGTAGAGGTTGGTTGAGCGATGCGTATATACTATTGCCGCACTGAACGGTAGCAAGCTCACGGTAGTATATATACTGTCACCGCATCACGAGGGTTAAGTTAGAACGGGTCATTTTCAAAATAGGTTGTCGGACATCACCAGTGTCGTCACGCACTTATCTAATGAAAAAATGTGATGCGCCAAATAATAGAATATGGCTATAAGTAACTCACAAAGGGCAATAAAAGTGTCAGCCTTTGCTGATAAATCTTGTCACACACCATTCCTCATATCCTGCGCGTGTGGGCTAACAAAAGAAGTTCCAGAACTTGCGCATTTTGTCGTCACACTGTGATGTCCAACCATGATACAACAATAGCAGTCACATCTCCAGACTGTCCAAGGCATTTGAGTATCGTTGCTTTCCTTTCAATGAATCATTGAATGAGTGATGGAATTTTGGTGATGGAGATATCCAACAACACATCTCCACATACGTCTGAATTTTGTCGTCACATTTGTTTTTATAGTGATGTCTGACAGAAACCAATCTGTTTGTGATGTCCAACACAGTTTCCCTGTTTATATTCAGCTTGTTTCTTGTTCTTGTAGTCCTGTTCGTAACATACTTTGTGAAAACGAATTCTCCACAATGTAGCAATGAAAAACAAAAATAAAACATAAAACAAATGCTTTTTACATTGAGATTTGTTGCTATCATTCAAATTTCAACAATTGTGACAACCTCGTATTTAAAATAAATGCAGTAAGTGTATTAAATCAAGAGTGCGAATGTATTGCCAGGGTACCATGCACTCTGGGAGTACATAGTCTATAATGAACTGTAAATCATAACCTGAGGCAGTCCATGTCCTAATACAACATTTGCAACCTTTCACTGTCGACTGCATGACCTCCAACAACATGCTGAAGATGGTATAGCCATAATATTATACTGTCTTGCCTCAGGGTTGGCGTAGTGGCGATCACAGTCGAGAAGAAAGGCCTATCGAGAAGAAAGGCGTAGGCCTATCGAGAAGAAAGGCCTAGGCCTATCGAGAAGAAAGGCCTATAAGATGCCCAATGCTTGTCTAGGATCTAGATCATAGGCTGATTGCATCTCAACAAAATTTGAAAAATTTATTTTATGTCTAATGAAACTATTCTAGTTCTTTCAATGGCATTCCTGCTTTAATAAACTCTCGCTTTGAATTCCCTCTTTGTTTTTAGGAAGAAGTAACAGAGAACGTAAGAGGAAGGAAATATGGACATTCACAAAAGAGGTTAATAAAGAAGATGTCAAAGCCAAAACCAAAGACTACTGCAGAAAGGTGCACAGTGCTGTGCCTCAAGCCCACTCCCCCCCTCAACTTCTTTTTGTTTTTTTGTTTTTGTATCTGTGTCGTCGCGCCCTCCACCCCACCCCACCCCACCCTGAAACTTTTGTGTCAGACTCAGACGTCACTGTGATTACAAAACCCAACCAATTGTTAAATAAATTGTATGTTATTAAATTCACTAGTGATATATTAGGCTTTTATGATTTATATACTCATATTACAGGTGGAGTTGGTATAATCCTGGAATAGCACCGATTTAGTCGATACCATTTATATTTGGTATCGGCGGTGCTGTTCCAGGAGTATATAGGTATGAGACTAAATGAAGCGCAGTTCAATATCGATACTGAATCGCAGTTCAATATCGATACCGAATCGGTGCTAGTCTATTCCAGGATTATGCAGTGGAGTTCACAGATCTATACAGTAATTAGTGCTGTCATCACAATGATGTCTGATCCGACACTTTGCACTCTGACTCTCATCATATGAGTAGTCTATCAACCTCTCTCACTGAATTGAGAAGAGTTGCAGTTACAAAATGTATGGAACCTGAAATCTTAAAAGAGTAAGATACATAAACGCGTTCCCGCACGATGCGTTCGGTTAAACGATGTGTCCGGTTAAATGGGGTCCGGGTCCCGACTGACGAGACACGACTGTATGCCTCGGGATGGCCAGTCTGACTCCGAGTCTAGTATAGTCTATTATCCCGAGGTATAGACTACTTCGTTTTAACATTTTACCTTTGCCCTTTGATTCCCTCAGACGTATTAGACTGAGTTTCTTGAATTCCCAACTAGCCTAGAATCTAGATTACTTCTTTGCCTGGGCTGTAAGAGTGTAAGCATTACTGTTTTGGGGCTTTATAGACCTTAATACATGCCAACCAAGAATACGCTGGATCTTAAATTGACTTATTAAAGTGAAGGGAAGCTACTCTGGCGAACCATGTTGCCTTTGCCAGGTCAGATTTCATGAAGGAGCCAAATAGGCCTAAGTGCGAAATGCCAAAAGAGCAACATCAAAACCGTCAAAATTAGTCCACCAGTAGCTAACTTTTAGAAGCCAGACATCACACATGAGGCTGAGGGTATTGCCGCAGTACGATTACAGTAGTCCGTTCGCCTATTTCCACAGTGGACCTACGTAACATTAGCCTCGGCTCCCACTACCACAGCACATAATATAGCTCTTTTCATTGGCTTGAATTTTAAAAATTGTTAGTGATTACGCATTCCTGGTCTTGGAGGGGTGGCCAACCTCCACGACTCGGGCAGTGCGTGGCCAGCTAGGGATGAGGAAGCCGCTCTCCGGTGAGCTGGGACACCCGTCGTCCGCTACGCCTTGACAGTTTACCCTTGAGAAAAGGCTAGTATCTTCTTGTTTTTGTTTGTGTGCTTGCCTGTTTTTAAATTGTTTAGGATTTTAATATAATAGATAACTGCTAGAGCCCTAGTACAGAAATTGTCTGAGAGATGTTTCATTGATGTCGATGACTGTAACAGGATAAGTGTCTTTTTATTGAACTTTGGAACATTCATGTAATAACTGAAGTACTGAAGTAGTACTAGTAGACTGATGTTGAGTAAGTCTAACTTGCTAACATAAGGTAGCAATAGTACTGTATTTGTAATGAAGCTTTTCAGGAAACTTGAATTTATGGTTGTAGTTTAGACTTGATTTTCATGTGTATCATGATTTTATTTTTGCAGAGTATGGACCGCATTGACACCGTTCTTGTATACTGCGAAGAAACGTTTGGGTTGCACGTTTTGTTTTAGACCATGAAAAAGTTGAAGAAATGTTTGGTTTGCACGTTTGTTGTATACCTTGAAGAACCGTTGCTTGTATTGAGAAAAAAACGTTTACTGTGTACTGGAAGGCTTGTGTTACAGTTATACAGTACTGAGAAGAAACATTTTGTTTGTACAAGAAAGAAACGTTTTGTTGGGTTGTGGACTCCAATAGTATTAAAGTTCAAATTGTGTACCGTGTGAACTGGAGTTGTTTCTTCACTGTTTGATGGAGTGAACTTCTGTCTTCATTGTGACTGTGACTGGGGTGCTTGACTCCCTTCCTAAGCCTCACACCCTAACTTAGGTTAGGGACTTATTATTTACCATCATCATCACCCCAGCGTTTTGTGGGACCTGTCTCCTGTACCTCCTCCTAAACACTACCTTATTTCCCACCCGCTCACACTTAGGAAAGACACTTCACTTCCATTTCCTCACTCGACTCAGGTGTAGTAAAATATGAGTACCTGGCTTATGAGCTGGGG
>JAWQUT010000160.1:757185-767542 GCA_033807755.1 Ellobium chinense
TAACTTGTCAAGGCGTGGCGGACGACGGGTGTTCCAGCTCTCAGGAGAGCGGCTTCCTCATCGCTAGCTGGCCACGCACTGCCCCAGTCCTAGAGGTTGGCCACCCCTCCAAGACCGGGAATGCGTAACCACTAACAATTTTAAAATTAAAGCCAATCAAACCAAAGAACCGAACACCCCACGCTAGCCGCGCCATGACGCAATGACCATGAGTCCGAGATGGTCAAACGAAACACAGGCCATGTGTACTGACCCCGTTACGCAGGTCTTACATGGCTCGTATACATCTGGAGCAAACGGAGTAAAGGGGTAGGGGGACATATTCCCCACCCTTCGATCATACATTTGCTAGTCATAATATATAACAAAATGACCCTGTAGTGCTCTCAGGCGTTTTCGTACATATAGACACATGGTGGTAACCATGTGCGTAACCGTGACCTGCTTCCTTAAAGTTATCCTCAAACTCTATGAGTGGCCTGGCCCGCTCACAACTACATAACGGAGTAGACTAATCTCAAGAAAATACTGTATACAGATCAAAACAACACACCCACAACGAATGATTCACAAATTTTATCTCAGTACTCAGTGTCTTCCACTCCCGAACCAAAGGTAAACAACGCAAGGCAGGCGTGGACTTATGATGTCACCGAGAGAGCGAGCGAGGAAAACAGGGCAGGAGGGATGCAGTCACCGCCGATCAAGGAATGGGCACGAGATTTGACTCGCGTAAAAGCGATTAGCACGCGTGTAGTCTTATTAGGGTGGTCTGTGGGGATTGCAATTTATAAGTAATTGAATAGGTATAGAAGAGGGTGCCCGGAAAAAAAGTCAGTGGAAAAAAGGAAACAGGAAAAAAAGAAACAGAAAAAAAGTCACAAGAAAAAAAGAAACAAGAAACAAGAAAAAAAGAAACAGGAAATAAAGAAAAAAAGAAACAGGAAAAAAAGAAACATGAACCAAATTTAAAATAAGAAGCCAAACGAGAATATATTGGAAGTAAAATACAGTGTTGTTGGTGGTGATACTGTTAATATTACAGTATTACATTAGACTAGCTGTAGTTGATAGTGTTGGCATTGTTACTGTTGAGGTTTGGTTTTTTTTTGCAAATAGTCATGGAGGAGATTGGTATGGTTACTTTTTCTCTTTGTTATGGAAACAGTGATCATAGCCGTGACCACGGGAGTGGCTTTTATTGTTGTTGTTGTTGTTGTTGATGATGATGTTTATGGGACGCCGGCGGGAACGTCTTGTGACGATCTCTTCAGTTTAAATCAATGTCCCCAATATCAAAGGTTCGAAATGACTTACGTTATCCAAACTACCACAGACGTATGCCATTTTACGTTTACATAATTTTTGCCATCGAAATTTTTTGCCATCGAAATTAGGGGAGAAAGGCGTTATCAGTTTATCCTTTTCTATGTCGCCTAGTCGACAAAGTCGGTCTCTGAAGTGATAACCGTGTCTGACGGACTCTGGTCAGCTGAAGCGGTCAGGTCCCATCAAAGAGATCGCCGACATACCCTATGAATTGCCTCAGACTATTGTCGCATCAGCACGCGACGTCGCGAGGGAATGTCGTCATAACTTTTTGCCTTCGTCATTAGAGCAGAAAGACGTTTTAATCTGTCTATGCCTCTTGATCGACAAAGCGGCAGAGTCGGTCTCTGAAGTGCTAACCCTGTCTGGCGGAGACTGGTCAGCAGAAGCGGTGAAGTCCAATATAAACATCAAAGAGATCGCCGAAACACCCTTTAAATCTGTAACCCTTGCATCAGACTGTTGGCGAAATAGATTATAAAGCTGACGAGATGGTCACAAGGACTTTCCCGACCTCTCAACCAACACGATCATCATTAAAGTCAACATCGTCAAAACAAGAGTCAACAATGAAAACCATAATATTATTTGTCATTTCAGTTATGGTCATGATTCTGTCAACGAGCAGCCGACAGCAATCTCTTCTATGACTATCCGTAAACAAATAAAAATCAACGGCAACATCAACACCAAGATTTCCATCACTAGCAAAAATAAAACAAATCAGTCCAACTAGTTTTTACATCTAAGTAACACCAACACCTACAATATTGAAACCAACAACAACACTGTATTTTACTTCCAATATAATTAATATTCTGGTTTGGCTTCTTATTTTAAATTTGGCTCATGTTTCTTTCTTTCCTGTTTCTTTTTTTCTTGTTTCTTTTTTTCCTGTTTCTTTATTTCCTGTTTCTTTTTTTCTTGTTTCTTTTTTTCCTGTTTCTTTTTTTCTTGATTCTTTTTTTCCTGTGACTTTTTTTCTGTTTCTTTTTTTCCTGTTTCCTTTTTTCCTGTCTCTTTTTTTTTCAGGGAATCATAGAAGAGACCTGGTTGCACAGATATTGTAGTTTGTCTTATCATCAGAGAAACAATGGACAGCTTTAAATGTAGCCACTGCTTAGAAATTGATAAAATGTAAATCATTATCATTTGTTCAGAAATTCAAGCGTGGCGAGGTGGCACAAAACTATGGCACATACTGAAGTAGAAAATTATACAGTACAAAAATAAGCAATGCCTCACCTGAGTTGCGATGCCCGCATTCAAAGTTCTTTTGGCAAACGTTTTCAATGAAAACATAGGCCTACATAGTTTCACTTGGAATTATTTAGGCCTACAACGTAGCCAAGAAGATCTATCGGTTTTTTGTTGTTTGTTTTTAAGGCCTAGGAACTTAAATACATTTTTGAATGTGTGAAATTTTGATGATTTAGGAGCCTACAGCGCAGTGTACTTGTATTTGCTCATCTATAAATAGACAGCTTTATGTTACTTTATGGGCTTTAAAGAACTACGATGGGGATGTTTAAGAGAAATGCAAAGTGAAGAGAATGAAACAGATTACAGTATACAATTAAAAATCAGATTTGACTCAAGCTTAACTAAAAACCAAATTTTCTGCTAAAAGGCCTTCTTCAGGAAATACAAATCTGCACTCTACCAAACCCATATGAACAGACATCCAGATACCGCGCAGACGTATTAAATGCATAAAAGCATTATGTTTTAGGTATTAGTATGTAGTTTACGTATTAGTTTATGAGGTATGGTCTACTTTGCCGTCCTTTTTACTCCCTTTCACACCCAGAATAGGATCTCATGAATTAATTTTGATATTTTGCCAAACTACACTCATTGTTCTTTTTATTGGATGGACCTATACGTGAGCAGTTGAGAAGTGTGTTTGCGGGGGGAAAATGTGTGTGTGGGAAGGGGAGGGGAGGTCACGGATGAATACTTGGCTCACATACACTTAAGTTTGGGAACGATTCAGGCAGCAGATAGGCCTACTTAAGGGTTAAATTGCTGTGAATTAGTGTCCTAGTGGAGTCATTTTCACTTAAATTGAAACATTTTATTTGGGCAGCACACATTTTGTACAAAAATACATCCAGCTGTCAGCGTGTCAGAATAAAATTTCAATCCTGTTATAAAAGCAACGCAAAGACACTCTTTCGACCTTTATCCAAAATTTCAAGGTAAATTTAAAACCTTAGGTTGAACATGTATGACTGACACCAATATTGCCGGATTTCATTTGAAATTTTTCGATTGGAGAGCCGATCCGGCATTCATTTTTCTGACTCCAGTTCATTGGTTCACCGAGGTCAAGTAATGTGGTCTTGTTTTTTTGTTGTTCTTTTTTTTTTCAAAAAGATCATAAAGATGTACTGTAATACTTTTGATGCCAAAAGGGTGCTTGTATGCCACTTTTCAAAATTTTCTGACTTTCAACCCATTACTATCTACAGAACTTTGAGTAGAGTGGACCTTTAAACTCTTCCAGTTTTTTGGGTTTTGTTTGTTTGTTTGTTTGTTGTTTGTTTGTTTTAATAAAAGACAAGGTGCATTGTTTGTAACGTTATAAACTAACTTCGGCAGCTAGCCCTATTATATAAAGCTTACCTCGGTACAAAACTTGATTATTACTCTGATAGAAGACATTACTGCTGGCCTGAAAGTAACGACACCCCATGAATGGTGGGGGTCCAGCAGGTGCATGTACTGTAACGCCATTAAATTTTGAAACCGCAACGTTACAGTGGGCAACAACCATAACACGCAAAATGAACAAGATTTAAGGGAAAATACAATAAGAAATACTCCCTTCCCTCACCCTCCAGAAGGGGGAACTTGTCCCTCAGACAGACCAACGACTATACTGTAATTTTTGAAGTCAAAGCAATGTCACTTCTTAAATGGTGGAACTTTAGTGGGTGTATGCACTGTAATGCTTGTAGGGTTTGAAATTTGCAGGGTTACCGCGGGGTAACCACCGCCAATATATCACACAAAATCAGTTGTTTTTTTTTTAATTGTCAGTGCAACACCAAGGTGGCGCGAAACCAAGACTGGTAGAGGTGGCGCAGACCCAATTCTACACATTAACCCTCTAGTGCCCAGCGTATCAGATCTGATACATTTCGTGGAACAAAGAAAAAGCAAACCAAGATTATCACCCCACCATAATAGTGTGAAATCGCATGAGCGGGCATTAGCCTGGATATGAGACTTATAAACAGCATTATTATTAGTATCATTATCATTTTGATGCTTGTTCCAGCATAGTGGATCCAGAAGTGATCCAAAAACTGGAGCTCGGACTTTTTTGTGCCATTGTAAATAAGGCTGGGCACTAGAGGGTTAAGGTACGAAGATGCCAATGTATTTTTCACTGTTGGCTATATTAGGGTTTACACCTCTCATTAACTTATCCTGGGGTGCCGTTTCAAAATACTTTCCAAATACAGTATGTTGTTTAGCTCTTCCCCCAAATCTTGACACAAAGAAAAATGCACCTGAACCAGTTAGATTTGGAGAACTTAGGCAGTGAAGCAGACAACCTAATATTTTAGGCCTTTTCACTCAGTAAACAGGGTAACCTTACCCACCTAGCAACAACCACAATTTTTTTTACTTTGAGTGACTAAACCTCACCTATTCTGAGTCTACATATATATTTGTACCTATCTAAGCCTTTGAAATTGAACTTCAACCCCTCCCCCCTCCCCATGGCCAATTTTCTGATAATATAGGGACTATTTAAAATTGCATATTTTTATGCCAGGTGCTATTGGCATCTTCATACCTTAACATAGGGGTCCTGCACCTTTCTTCAGCCCAAGGCCCCGTGGACTTTAAATATTATGCTCCTAATGCTACAGGCCATGGCTAATTGACCATCCGATCAAATTTTATGCTGCATCAATTTTTACAAACTAATTTTGTTTGTTTGATTCAGTAAAAGAATTTCCTAACCGAGCTAATTATCCACCTACCCTTTCCCCTTGTTTGCAAAAGGGATTTGTGTAATTAAAAAGCTGGTTCTTATATTTATTATGCCATTATATTATCCATTTATATATGATTCTAATTCAGTCTTGAATCCGATTATCCTTCTCTATGCATGGAATAATTAATAATGTCGTTAAATATTGTTTTGGTTCAATCAAACATTCTCTTAACCCTCCTTTCCATCTTCCCTGCTCCCCCACTCACGTCTCTGAATACGAATGTGTTGACTTAAATTCTTTGAAGAGAAGAGACGGCCGATTTCCTATACTGTATATTAATGTGTATAGACAAGCGCACTACAATTTGTTTTGTTTTTGTTGTAGCAATCAAATTCACATAAATATACTGTAATTAAAACCCTGTCCATTTAAGTTAATTTTTGTGGGATGGTGAGAAATGACAGAGTTTGAACCATTGCCTGGGAATGTCTGGAGTAGTGTCCCTTGCTGTGCTGAACAATGAGACGAAGAAGTAGAAGGGAGTAGTAAGTAATAGTAAGCATAAAATTATTTATAAACTTCAAAATCGATAGCCCCAGTGAGGGCGGCGCCCTTTTTAGTGAATATCGTTTAAAGGTTCAGCAAACTGTCATCACGAGAGCCAACTTCTTTCTCCGCCTCACCAAGAACTGCATTTTGTTCGGCCTGTATGGGATCGCCTACTACAGTACTACCGGAGTTCACTGGCACGTGGAGGAAATCGCCCCGCCTCGTCTGCGCCCTCCCTACCTTTCCACCGGTCTACATTTGTATGACTTGTGTGTTTGTTATATGACTGAAATGTGTGTTTCGAAACCTAGTCATGGCAAATTTTCTCAGATAGCCTCAGTGACAGAGCGGAGAAAAACTTTGACTCAAATATGCCTGACCTGTTCCCCAAACAATTTTTCTAGTTGCCCACTGCCCGCAGGCTGGTCTCTAGTTCTGTTTTCCTACCCTTCCCCAATCCCCATCTCTTTCCAAAAAATTCACTGTGTCTTTAACTGGTATGACATGTTAGTCTCTAGAATCACTGTCAGTTATCGATCATTATTGAGTCCAGAGTAATCAGTAATAACAATTTAAAGACAAAACCCGAGATATCGCCCCACTAGAGATAGATATAGACATTGCTGATTTTACCGGAAACACCCAGTTAGCGTTGCCGATGGCGAAACTCACAGGATGTCAAGGTAGTTTTGCCCCCCCNCCCCCCCAAAAAAAAAATTGTTGTCACGTATATATAACACTGAACGTACAAAGAACCGTATTTTAATATGAAAGGTAAAAATAAATTTTCACACCATAAGATAAGATCGGACATGTTTATTTATCCACAAGGGAAATATGTCTTTGTTACAGTGATTACAATGGAAATGTTTACAGATAAAGAAAAATACCATGCGTGCAGATACTCGTATATCTGGACTTGCACACACTGTCTTTTTCTCTCTCCCTCTCTCNCACACACACACACACACACACACACACACACACACACACACACACATACACACACACACACACACACATTTCTCTTTACTTCTCAGACACACCGTCCACCTATACTATGTGTGTTGAGACAGACAAGTTCGACATTTGGATTACCATAGGTCTACATAGCAGAATCAAGATGAGTCGCGTTGCCTTCTCACTGAAAAGATACAAAGGAATTCCGATATCTTTCAGCTCCAGACTCGATCGAGATCTTTGTGAAAGCAGTCTACCGCTACGGGATGTGAATAATGGGTGACTTTGATCAGATATTTTCGAAGAAGACGTTCCTACATACAATTTCTCAAAAACAGGTAGTTCAGAATTTATTATTTTTGCAACTTTATCTTATCTTTATCTTTATTTATGTTTCTGTATCTTTATTATTTATTTATGTTTCTGTATCTTGTGTTTTAATGTTTTCACCCCAGCAGCTGATACCAAATGTGAGGATGCTCTGCAGTGTTGCGTTGTAAAATAGACTGATGAGATTTGTTTGGGTGTTGAAGGATCGTAATTTTCTTAAAAAATAAAGTCCCTGATTTCCTTTGTTATACAGATGTTCTATTTGATAATGCCATGATAATTTTTCATCAATTATTATGCCTAAATATTTATAATAAAATTAATACGGGACACGTTCCTTATTTTCGTCCTTAATGATCAGGGGAGCGACTAGACTCTTCTTGACTCTGTAATCGATTAGCATTTCTTTTATTTTGTTGACATTCAAAAGTAGATATTGGTTGTCATACCACTTTGTAAAACATTCAGTCTGGTTAAAATATCTAGTCATAATCTGGTGTCAAATAATCTGGTCATTCATATAAATTCATTCTTCACAGGGCAGGCACCTTCTCCTCAGAGTTTTTAGGAATGTTTTGAGTCTGAGATTTCTTTTTTGAGGGTCCAGCAATAATCAACTATACAAAATAAAGCTTGTCAAAAAAGAGCCTTCATTTTCTAACCACAATTTGATATTCCATTGCCGGCAGAAGGCCTTAAATGTTGTGACAAAAGACGAAATTATCCTGTATTGTAAAATATTGTGCCAAATCTAGTTCTCTATTTCTGTTAAGGAGACTTCTGTTCCAGGGACCGATAAATTTATTTTCACGCGACCTTGACCCTAAAGAGCTCATAAGGTTCTTTTGGTTTATAAAGGTATTTTACTAAATGATTCAGTTCAGACTGATTGGAAGCCTGGGTGTCTAACAGAAAGAGGGAATCATCAAATTCCTCATCGGAGAATCCTCAGAGAAGTACTCATCGTGGTGTTATTCCATAACGCCTGAAACGGTGTAAACAGGAATAACACTTTTTCACGGTGCTAAAGGGATCTCAAAACCGATAGCCAATTTGGATTTGAATCTTGAAACATTAACATGGAAAGTAGTCATCTGTGTGATTTTGTGATTCTCTTCAGACGATGGGAATACCAACTTCGTAATTCATCTTATTCCTTTGGTCTGTTACCCTTCCTACATGCCTTATGGGGAACCCATTGCTGATCATAGTCATATAATTTAATATCAGAGCATGGATAATATTAATTTTCGCAAAATCTTTTACGCTTGTCCGCTGTATTAATATAGTTGAGATCAATAATGTAACAATACATCTGGGTCTCAATTGCACTTTGTGCGGCCACCTGACATCTTTTGTTGTACTTGTCTACAGTATCCAGTCTTTTGAATAAATACTAGCTCATGAAAGCAGTTTAAAATTTCCAAATATTTAAGAGTTATCTAGACGTAAGATTTTACAAGCACGAAGAAAACAAAAACACTAGAGTGATTTGTGATTATCATGTTTGACTGAAGTGTAAATAGTCTAATGGATGTGGAGTACTGAATCTGAGATGGTGAATTTATGTTTAAGGTGTGATGCAAGAGGATTTCACAGTTACAAAAGCTATGTTAGAAAGTAACTAGTTGTATCATCCTATTTTGATGACATTAAGCCAAGGGAACTAACACTGTATTAAAGTAACAAAATTAGCTCTTCCTTACACCTCAACACCCAAACTGTGGCTAAACTAATGTGATAGACTTTTGTCTATCACTGCGATATTTGGAATCGGCGCCCCAAAATTAGTAAGAAACGATTGGTGTATTATTTTGTTGTCAGCAAAAATCATGCAGGGCAGAATGATTATTATCTCTGGGAAGTATACAGAGTTGTGTATGAGACAGAATGGTTTACCCTTTCAATTAAATTTTAAAATATATATTTCAAAGTGCTTTGTAAGTTAATTCGTAAGTCCATATTTCATTTTTAACCCTTGTGATGCTACGGTCGAACCAGTTCTCACCTTCACGGCATCACGCTGGGTGCCACTGTAAAACAAATTCTCATACCAGCACTAACCGTGTGAGACGGCTGTCGAATTTTGCAGCCGGATGTCAGTAGATTCCCACACAGACATCAATAACAGTAACAATCAAATAACAACAATAATAGCGATCACAATAAAAATAACAATAAATTTATTCCGTTCAGACGCCATCCAATCTTGAATGAGCGATACAACAATTAAGTTGTTACGTGCAACGGTCAATATTCGTAGTCGACACGCAGCCATCGAGACGCTAGACCCAAGGCGCCTCCGGCTACTTGAGTTAAAGTAGGACGCGCACATCAAAAATAATTTTCCGTTTTTCCATACTTTTTCTCTCTAAAAACTATCTATGGTGCCCACCAAGTCAATAGGGTTCTTCAGATCTTCCGCGTGAACCTCGGATTGCACTAAGTCCGATAACCGCCTACGTCATCAGTTGGAGGGCACCTGGCGAGGCTGGGAGGTCAAAGTGCATATTCGTGCATAACACTGGCCGAGGCTAGTGATCAGCTCTATGTGGAGCATGGAGAAAATGACGTTCCTGGCGCTAAAATTGTATTAATGACCAAAATCTACTTCATCAAACTGTTCTTCTGTAGGGTATCCCCAGGGAATCAATGTAATCCATAGATCTTTATCACTATGCCGGCTTCTTCGCTCGGGGAAGAGGAAAAGATCTGTGTAATCTTAGCATTAGAAGCTGGAACCCACGATCAGACCTACCTCGTTATTAAAACTTTTGTAATGATCATTTCATTAAATAAAGTTTTTGTATCAAATGCCCCTTGGTGCATGAAAAAAGTATATGAAAAGTATATGTTATACTTATCAAGGACTTAAGAATTCGCGCATATGATTTCATACTTAATAAAGAGGTATACCTATTGATATATTCCTTTTTTAATAACTTAATATCTTGACTTCCCCTTCCTCTTCTCCCGCATGCAGCTGATTAATATGTACTGTATTACTGAAACTAACAGACGTTATAAAACATATTCCCTTGAGAGTAAATAAAGGTTGATTTATCTCCCCATGTGAACGTGTAGAGGAACCTCGATATTAAATGTTGATTCATTTAATAAGTGTAACTTACCTTGGTATTAAGATTGAATTTCACGTGCACGGACTCATTATCATTCTATCATTTCATTAATGAGGCACGTATTAACAAGTATATCAAGTATACCTCAATAAT
>JAWQUT010000160.1:771411-776411 GCA_033807755.1 Ellobium chinense
GGGAATTTTGATATCATGGGAATCTGTGTCCATTTTACTTTATTTTACCAGGCACTATTTTAGCCCTGGGCTGGAACTGCCAGCTCAAGGGTGTGCTCAGGCGGAAGAGGAGGGGTTTGGCATTGACCAGTGAAAAATGTAGGCTCTGTTTACAAATAGCAACCAAGCTCAAAATTTCAATGGGCTTGCTAGGGTTGGGTAAGTCTTAAAATTTGGGCCACATAATGAGCTTCAATCTGGTATGGGTCTGGGTGAAAGCTAAAACTTTGGGTTCAGAGGGCAGCTCAATGTTAATATAGCCCATAGAGGAAAAAAGGGTCCAATCCTATTACAGGTCTGTAACCATAAGACACCGCACTTCACTCTGAAAGAATGTGAATATTTTGAATTTTGGTTATCTCCTTTACAATGCATCAATTTTTAACATAGTCTATTATTTGACCAGGAAAAAGGCGATAGAATGCAGATTACAGCCTATTCCAGTCTCGACATTTTCAAAACATTGACAGCTGCCAGTAACACCTGAGAAACCTTATGGCAATGTTTCGAATGGACAAACAAGGGTATTGCTTGCTTATTAAGTCGCAAGCACAAAAAAAAAAAAGGAGGAAGAAAACTAATACGGGGTTTTCGTCCTCAGGTAGTTTTACTTGTTCATTACTTCTTCTTGGAGCCTGCACTATTGCAGTTCAACAACCACCGGAAGGTCCTGCTAATTTACCGTTCCGGCAGTCTTCGGTACGATGTTTGTTTGTTTGTCTGACCTTCCCAACGAGTTGGTTGGTTCTGACAATGGTCCTTTATTCTTAAACGGTAAGGTGAGTAAATCACGAATTTATCTTTACTTATGTGTATTTCGTGTTGTAAGCATACTAAAACCACACCCAGTTTTTCTCCTTTTCTCTGGTTTTCATATTTTCTCTCTTCCTCTCTCTTTCTCTCTCCCCTCTCTTTCTCTCCTTTTCTCTCTTCTTCTTTCTCCCTCCTTTTCTCTCTTCTCCATACATACACACGCAGGTGTACGCATACACCCACAGACACACACATACATACAGACATACAGCCACACACACACACACACACACACACACACACACACACACACACACACACACACACACACACACNACACACACACACACACACACACACACACACACGCACACACACACATTCTTAAATATCCCTTCACAATGTTTGACCAAATAGTTCTCTTTCTTCCCCTTCCCCCTTTTCCTCTTCTCTCCAACACAGAAACACACGGTAACGCCCATGGTAAAAACTGGATAGTACTGGTCATTAAGTGCGCAGATTGCAAATACTTGAGCAAGTTTGATCAAATTACAAAATAAAGTTCAATTAATTAACAGCTTAGCACGGGTTGAATCCTATGCGACGAAGTGTATGAGGGTTTTAATCCCCTGCCTGGGTCAAACACGCCGAAACATAGATCAGCGCTAAATACACATACTGAAAGAATAATATCAACAACAACAAAAATTGGGGGAGGGCGGGGTCGGGGGCGGGGGATGACACAAGCATTATATAATGCCTGTGTCTAAAAAACGTGTTATATTGATATTAGTTTTTAGATATATGGAATTGCAAAACTATATAATATTAATGTCCACATTTTGTAAGAAACAAGGAGGAAGAAAACAGTCAATGGACATTCTAACTCCGCTCACCAGTTTCTTTTTCTTCTTCTCTCAACATTAAAATTTGTCTCCTGAGCACTTCTCTCTTTAGCCTACCATGAGTGACCATCAATTTGTGTCACCTCCTCTCCCCTCCCCTTCCCAAATGAATATGACTTTTTATACGAACTGATGCAAGAGAAGGCCTCAAACCGAAGGCATCCTCCGATTACTGACATTTATGCGGATACCCTGTGGAAATATCAAGCCTGTTCTTAAATTATGAAGGTCTTTACATGTCATCTGCATGTTTCAGTATTTAACATTACCGGCGAAATAAACTTTATACATTTACTAGGAAATATGTGAAACAGACAACAAAAAAGGGCTCAGAGAGAGAGAGAGAGAGAGAGAGAGAGAGAGAGAGAGAGAGAGAGAGAGAGAGAGACCGACAGACAGACAGACAAACGGACAGACAGACAGACAGACAGTCAATCCTTGTTTTTATATGAATATAGCTTAAGAGACTTCTGATATTATAGTCTACTTTTCCAACTTTTAAAAAATATACACTGCATTAGAAAAAGGAGCAAAACTGAAAACACTGTTGATATATCTATAATGGCGTGAGTGTTTCTAATTCTAAAGTAGCAGGTAGATCTAGCCTTTCTTAATTTCAACATTCTGTCATTTTTCGTATTAATGTCACACCTTGCTTATGGCAATCCAGACCCTGCCCGCTTTGGCTTAAATTAAATCAATGTATTTAATTCAAGTTCGCTGTGTTACTAGATGTTGCGTTTTCTTTAAGGAAGGATTGGGGGATTTGAGTTTCAGAACTTCTGAGTGTCACCGGGTTTTGTTTTATGCTAAAAGTAAAAGTATTTCAGTTTCTGTTCCTCTCTGGTCATTTCATTGTTGTTACAAAGGATTATTGTACATTGCGAATTTTAAAAACTGAAAATAACTATAATTTTCGAAAGGGTATAGTCTGTATTAGCCTAACATGTGCTCGGGGGTTTAAGACGACCTACGCTATACCGTACTGGGAGTTAAAACGGCCTATTTCCCGGTTACATTTGGGCTGGGCGTATATTATTTTGGTCTGTTCTGCGCAAAGTTTGTATGCATGTTTATTACCCGAGTCCCTGCATCACCTGGACAGAAAGTCCATCTGATTCTGATTCAATACCAAGAGTTTCTGAGTACTTGCCGGCATTTTTTTCTCAGTCTGCATGGCTCAGTTTTGCGTAGTATAATTTAAGAGTCCGCGGTGATGATAGTATGACAGCGTTCTGCTTGCATAGCCATCCTTAAAGCTTTGGTAATGCCTCTGTCTCCTTGTTTTAGTAGTCTGTTCATTTTGCAGACGATATACTGACGGTGAACGTTTTTTTCTTCTTCAACTAGGGGCCTAATCACTCGACTTCATTGTAAGTATATACATAACTGCTGTATCTAGGTCGTTTAAGTTCCAGAATTTTGAAATTTGAGGATCCCTGAATCAAATTCATTGTATCAAGTTTTCCTGTGATCTAAAAAACAACCCTAGCTGTGCAACACACATTTTCTGCATGAGCTGTATCTAGAATTGTGCTCCAACATTTGGTAGTACTGATAAAAAAAAAAATAACATTAACATCACGAACGTTTTAGAAGATTCCCATGGTTTTCGCATTGGGTTAACTATTGCAAGTATTATGCACACCGCCGCTGATCCTCTCTGTTTGCAGTAATTGCTCGGAATAAAAACCAACAGATATTTATTAGAATGTGACTGTTGATGTGAGTTTCTTCAAAATAAAGCGGTAGGTGTCTCTATGAAAGGTCGACCGCCCTAAGGAAGAAGTACAAATACCACTTGTTCATGCAATTTTAAGTAGGCACTCAAGAGTGATGTATCTGCGACTGGTGGTAAAGTCAGTTTACATTGCTTTATGAAATGCACATTGCTTGTAATTTCCTTTTTCGCCAAAAAGTGAAGGTTACCGATGAACCAATAATCTCCTGAATTCATGTTCTCCCCTACTGTAACTCTCCACCTAATAATAAGCTAGACCAAAGACTATGGTAGACTGTGGTATCGGTATTTTAATTCTGCTTTTATCCAGCACCAACAAAACTGTAGATTTTACCGTAGCGATACAATGTAAATCTGCTACCAGCATAGCACTGATTACGTAGTTCATATAAAAGAAGTATGTTTTCTGTCTTCTTCTGTACTGTTATCAATGACGCAAGCCCTCCTTTTAATCCGAAATATGGTTAGACCGAATGGATTCGTCCGGTCCCGTCAATTTCGGTTTGACCGACTTCAGCTGTAGTTCAAAATATCCTGATCAGAATTGTGCCGCGCCAAAAGAGCACATCTAGATTCTGGAAAATAGAGTGACACAAAGAAATGTTGGGAAAACTGGTTTTTATTCATTCGCTGAAGCCGTTAATGTAATAAAAGTGGTGAGAAGAGCCAATTAAGATCGTAGATTGGCTGAATAGAATTATACAGTAGATGGAATGAAAGATGTTATTCCTATTGCTCAGATTAATTAAGATCCAAGCATATGGATGCTAAGATTTGGTTTGAATCCCGGTATTTGCGTCATTTCAACAGTACCGCAGAATCGTGGTATGTGGGCCTACACACTGAAATCGATTGCCTTTGTGTACATGGGCAAGTCATGTCCGATCAGCGGTTCACGTAACAAACTCATGCTAATGCCACATCAAACATCAGCTTCCCTCGCGTTCCATCCATTTCCAATCAATTGCTCAGCAATCGATAAACCGATCAATATCATCGTAAGGGTCACAATAATGGCAAAGCTTACGGCTATTGTTGTTTCACAGTCCAGGAAAGCGGCACTTCTTTGCCCAGGGCATTCGACTTCTCACAAGGTTCTCATGCGAACTCGAGGCTTATGGATAATCGCCAAGCGTTTCCAAAGCGAGCACCCGATGACGCAGGTTCTAGGCTTCTTAGTCTTACTTAGACAGACCGGAAAAAAAAAATCTCCGGTATAGATCTATCAAGTTTCAGGCAAGCCTATTGCCGATCTATGGGAGGTGGAAATTAAATCATAAAAAATAATACGTATTAATTTTCTCAAAGTCATCTCTAACTATAAGGAAATTGCATTCTTTAAGGAAAGATAATGACAAAATATCATTTTTTTAAAAATCATTTTGGTCCTCACCTTTCATTCCACCGGCTCTCTCCATCGGTATTGTTTTTCTCCTACCACTCCCTTTGCTTCTCCCTATTCTTCTCCTTCTCCCACCCCCTCCCTCTCCCCAAAACCTCCATTCATTTTCTCTCAGGCAGAATTAAAAGTTACAGCAGCAGCAACAATACACGTAGCAGAG
>JAWQUT010000160.1:778911-786037 GCA_033807755.1 Ellobium chinense
ACGTATACCTCGTTACTTAGCAATGAATTTCATAATACTAGTTATCTTTCATTATTTAGGTGGACCTCGAAATTTGGTTTATTTTAATGATAAGTACACTTTTCTATCCATCAAGGGCGTACCTGTTTCAGTGTCCCATTTTAAACTTTAATTTCTAACAATAATGCATATCAAACAGACGCATTTTATGAGACAAGTAAAGAGTCTTGACATAGGCGTGGCATTGCAAGCCAGAAATAGTATGGATTAAGTATGGGAGATAGCCATATTATTTACAGTATAATCTGTTACAAATTTTAAATGATCAGAATATGTACCGTATAATACTTTTAAAACAATATGTGCATTGGATTAACCGTACTTTTTTTTTTTAAAGAGCAAATAGCTAAACCGGCATATTTAAGAAAAAAATAGCACAAAAAAAAAAAAAGCCATGTGTCTCAGAAAATAGATTGCTAAGCTGTTTTGCTGGTCTGAATTGCTGGAACTCGTTTTCTCTTCTTTCATGAACACATAAGCGTTTGCCAGATCAGTTTTTTTGTGACACTAAAAGACGCATCCCAGTTTATTTTACGGTATAGTATAATACTTAATAGTTGTGGCTTCGATTTTGTTCTGCAAGAACTGCAGATTACGCCCAACTAAGTGAGCGGCACATGGCTTCTGAAATATGCGAAAGCACGATTATTGCAATGGGTTTTTACATATTTTTTTGAAAATACTAATATTTAGACTGATTATTTAGAGTATTTCATTACTTTACTAATACAGTATTAACTTTGTCCTGGGCGACGGCTGCCCGTCACTAAAGCCGTGTGCCGAAAAGCAGTTAGCATTATTCTGCTTTGGCTTCTGTTTCATTCGCTCTGCAGTCTATAACATTCTCCGTGTGACAAAATATAAACAACCGTTTAGTGCAGGAAACAAACTGTGCTCAAGACATCTTGATGTTCGACATTTCTAGTGGGTATTGCCTTTGGCTTGTTAGGCAAACACGTTATCCCTAAAAACAGTGTGTCCTTATACTGCACTTCTCTTCCAATCTGTATAAGTCTGTTTTCGATGAATAACAGAGATAGATATTCTTCTGATAGACTAATTAATATGTTTTTAAAAAAACATGTGCCTGAGGGCGTTTGTAATCAGCAGCAAAACATCGTTTATCTCTTATGTAAATAGTGTCGTCATAGCTCGTCTAAAGATTCATTGTGACCTGTGTTACAACTTAGAAGTTGTACATTAAATAAAAACATGCTTTGTATTTTAAAAGGGTCAGAATCGTTCAAAGTAGTATACTGATGGCACTTCACACATCAGGTCAACTGTGTGTGTGTNAAAAAAAATCCTTGTTTCGCAAGAAAAAGCGGGATTCATCTAGGTGGTCTTAAGATGTAAGTAGATCATAAGACTGACTGCGCTACAAGGTATTTTGGAGAACGGGATGGGTATACTGTATCAAAGATTATAAAGTTACTGTGATTGCATGCAGCTGGAGGGTGAACTTCGTCGGCCTCTTTATGAGAATGACAGGACTGCTCCAGTCTTTCCAAAAATGTCGATCATTATAAAAGCAGAAATGGAAGCCCTTCATTACCTCAGGGCCAAGTGTCATTATTTGTTCAGAGCTTTCAATGAATGATTACAATATTACAATTTGGGTACCACCATGAGTTTTAACCTTATGTTAATGGGATTTCACCATTATCCCCTACAAGATGGGTAGCCCCGAATCCTAAAGAAGACCAATGGCAAAAACTGCTGTATAGAATACCTTTTACATTTAACATTGCATTCTCAGGATATAGACCATGAAACTAACAATACAAATTGATACAGCCGAATTCTCTGGTAATTTCTCCTCTTCTTCGCTTATTATTGATACATATTCCATTTTAATGTTTACCTCTTGAGGCATAAAGGAAATTCACCTCCGCACTTTTCTCGCTCTTTCATCTGGTAAGACATGTGATGGAAGATACTCAGTCATTTCATGCATAGATCTTTCCTCGCCTTTGAATGCGATCAAATGTGACTAAAACCATTTTTCTGATGAAATTTTCTGTCATTGTTCATAAAAAACAGGCATGGCTCCCCAGTAGTAAGTATTGAATGTCTTCTTCACAGGAAAGAAGATTTATGAGTTGTTCTTTTCCTCTTGTGTGAGGGTGGGCGTGGGGGAGGGGTAATATGGACTTTGAGAAGGGGGGAAAAATGTAAACCCTTTTATGTGAATAAGTTAATGGGAGCTTATGCGAAACCAAAGTTTACAAAGCGCTGTGACTCCAGCATGGGTGGCATCAACTAAGGTAAAGTGTATCGAACACTCCTGGAAGTGAAATGCATAAGGATTACCGGTTGTGGTCACTGACCATGCAGAGTGGCCACGGCAAAAGACGCTTGATTTCGGGCACTAAGGGGCTTTAAACGCCACATATAAACATAAAAGAAAATAGCACAGAAAGGTATTGGTATATAATCCACTGAGGCAATGAGCCAAAACAGCTGAGAGGTTTTCATAGCCAAGCCAGTGCCAGGTTTGGTTAAGCCTGTTCCAAAGAGCCAAACCGATTTCTTATTCGATTAACTGAAAGATGCATGTAATATTCTACTGGAAGTTTTAGGCACGCATGCCGTTAACGACGGTTGTGGTTGGACTTTATTCTTAGGCATGTTGGTGAGTATATTCCGATCTTGTTTTAAATGGTCTTTTCATTTTCACTCCTTTTGCATAACCTTTCTATTCCCTGATGACTTATTTACATTGACAATAAGGGAAACAGACACGTTAGTAATGCTGTTAAGTAAATCTGAGTACGTGAAAATGTACTGGCACTGATAAATCATTAGTTTAGGTTTATATCAGTTTCGAAATTGTTATGCCACAGCCATCTCCGCACAGTCATCTCTGATGTAAACAGATCATTCTATGGAATTGTACTACCTCTAGGTACTCTCATTCTAATCTGACACAATTTTTTTAAAACATCCTCAAATAATTTTACCGGAGGATATATTGAAAAAGGGGGGGGGGGGGGGGGGGGGNGGGGGGGGGGGGGAGGGGTGGCAAAACGTTCACTTAATTTTAAAATTTAAGAATGACAACAATTTATGTCTTATGCTTTGAGATTTGATACACGTTGGCAGACGAATATTGTTTGTCAAAGCTGCAAATTTAGAATCGATGTAGATTGGTATAATATGGTTTTGTCATAGCTGAGAAATTAAAACATGCATCTCACACACTCGCCCCGGCACATCTCTTTTTGACATGTGTTATACTTTTTTTTTTATCTCTTACGAAAGTACAGTACCTGCAGTGTTTCTCCAGACCGCGCAATCGATTGATTCACACCTCAAATTTCAAAATCCCCCTCAAAAATTCATTGAACGCGTGCCGATCATCCCCTATTTGCTGCACAGAAAATAACAAGAATTTGAGAGAAATCTGAAATCCCCCTCAAAATTTACAAACTCCCCGCCATATCAATGATAAGGGGAGAAATGTCGACTCCATCTCTCATGTCCTGGAGAAAACACTTCACCTAAATCAATGAAACTGCAACATCTATACGTTATATCTGTCCATAAATGTTCTTCATATTTTATCCCAGTTTCTTTTTAAGTCATTAAGTGGTGCACCCGATATGATTTTTTTCTTTATATTCCAGAAGACATTAAAACTGCAGTGCTTTATAGTGTGAAGTTATACTGTTATACTGATGGACACAGCAGCTTGAAAGCCTTGAATCGCTGGCAAAGTCAGTATTCAAAATAAAGAGAACACTTCTAAATGCTATACATCTGACAAACTTTAATGTGTTGATCGAGCTCTTTATTATTCTTTAACACCATAGGTTTTGATAACGTTCTCCTTCATACCTTACTTTTTAAAAAATCCTTAGTAATTATAGGGTGATCGGAAACAAACGGTTTTTAAAAACATCTTCGTGTGGCTCTTCATAAATGTTTCTAAAATGCACATTCTCAAAAGTGAATATGCCCGATAATTTTAGAAATCCTTTTACGAAGCTATACAAAAACGAGAATGGTTATTCGTGGGCATTTTCTACAGTTTACGTTGAGATCAATGAACGCAGCAACACAAATTAACTGAAATAACTTCTACTCTAAACATATTTATTTTGTGAGGCTTGAAATGTGATGACAACTGGTACTTTTTGACAAAGGCGACGAATTTGGTGCAGCGGGGTAGACTGATAAATCTGAAGATCGAAGATCTCATATTAAAACTTGACAGCTATAATGGTAAATTTTACAACCTGACCTCTAGTAATATCCATAGCTTTACGGTGGACTTGACGTCACGAAAAAATGGTGTCATGCCAGCTCCTTTGAATAATCCTGCTTTTAACACAGCACATAGAGTGACATCAAAGAGAGAAGCATATTAATGCCGGCTGCATTGTAATTCAATGGGTGGCAATGAACACACACACACACACACACACTCACACACACACACACACACACACACACACACACACGCACGCACGCACGCACGCACGCACGCACGCACGCACGCACACACACACATTTACACACAAATCCTTCTCTCTCATCTCCAGCTATTTCTAGGCGAACAAGAAAGAATACCGAACAGTTACTTCTAGGCAACAAGAAACAATACCGAACAGCTACTTCTAGGCAACAAGAAATAATACCGAACAGCTACTTCCAGGCAACAAGAAACAATCCCAACAGCTACTTCTAGGCAACAAGAAACAATACCGAACAGCTACTTCTAGGCAACAAGCAGCAATACCGAACAGCTACTTCTAGGCAACAAGAAACATAACCAACAGCTACTTCTAGGCAACAAGCAGCAATACCGAACAGCTACTTCTAGGCAACAAGAAACAATACCGAACAGCTACTTCTAGGCAACAAGAAACAATACCGAACAGCTACTTCTAGGCAACAGGAAACAATACCGAACAGTTACTTCTAGGCAACAAGAAACAATACTGAACAGTCAGTAACCTACCATTCTCAATATATAGCCTGTCTGTTCCCGTCATACATGGAAACATCGCCAATAATTTCTTTTCCGTTTGAAACTCGCTGTGTAAAAATGTAAATCGGAACGCACGCGGCTCTATTTTCATATAACTAAGCTTAGGCAGTAACTTTTTCATAAAGAGTTTGAAACATGGACAAGTTGTTAAACAATGACACTTGTCTTCTAATTGCCTAATTTCCCTTTCACCCTGGATTAAGAGGAGTCTCAGCCATCTACATTAGTCCTTGGTCCGTCCATAGACACCTTATACTGGGGGTGGGGTGGGGATTGTTTATTATTATGTTTTTTTCTTTAACCTTGTTCATTTAATAATGCAGTTCTATTCATTTATTTGAACCCAGGTTAGATGATAACATAATAATGGGTAATCAAACATCGATATGTGTGACAAATACATAGACAGACAAAGCAACATAACTATTATATATATTGATTAAAGGAAAATAAAAATAATGATGTTACCCCGCTGTAACCAGATTAGTCTTACCGTGAGAGCCGTTTAAAATGTATGGATATGGGTAGATGGTTTTGATACGAGTATTACTGGTTATTGTAAGCGAACGGTTACAATGAAGAAAAAATAATTCTGATATGTGCAATTCGCAATGTAATGGAAATAAAGTTTCCTATGGGTTTCTCGCAACATCGATTCAAAATTTTATTAGTATCGTTGAGTCAAACTATATTCAGCGTACCGATACCGTAGCAGTTCAACGTAACGGCAGCGTTGGATGTTACCCCGCTGTAACCAGGGTAACGTTGGAAAGAGACTGATCCGATGTATGCATTTTGTGTAGTGAAATATAGATACAGCATGGTCCTCCTGTCTCCTCTTTCACCTCTCCCTGGTTCATTAAGCTGTAATAGCAAGCATACAACCACACAGTTCGATCGTGATGCTTGCTTGCTTGCAAAAAGCACTGTTATCCAGATGGAAACTGTTTTTTGGAGGGAACATTTATATAGGGTAGATTTATCTATGGACAGAACATGGAATTAAAAGCCCTATAGTTAAATCTAAAAGGTACACTGGTCACTCATGAATACTCCAACAGAAAGAGAGAGAGAGAGAGAGAGAGAGAGAGAGAGAGAGAGAGAGAGAGAGAGAGACCAAGAGAGAGTGAGAGGGGAAGGGGTCTTTGAGAACATTTTCAAGGACAAAATTCATACATTACTGATAACATATCATCTCGTCTCAATATAAGTTATTTACTCCACCCCAATAAAGTCTTAGTTGGAAAAGATAAAAACGTTTAATTTACTTTGATTTATTTTATACAAATACTATTGCTTTTTACAATACTCCATGCTGCCGTATTATTAAAGTCTGACTCCATCCTTTAACGTGCATATGCACATTAGACACCATCTTTCCTGCCAACAAGCGAGAGTAAAATGTGTGTCTGTGTGTCTGTGTGTTGAGGGAGGGGGAGGGTTGTTCCTTGACGTCGTAATTTGCCGGACTTCCGGGATTCGACCCTTGCTCTTAACTATCGGTACAGATCCTTGGAAGAGTCCAATGATTTACCCTTAAATCATGGACAAACTTAAACCTTAAAGCATATTTAGGCTGCTTAATACTGACCCGGCGTATATCTGACTGTTTGACTTCTGTCGTGCCCTGTATTATAGGACACTTCCGGCTAGAGCTTGGTGGACACTTCCGGCTAGAGCTTGGTGATGGGTTAGGAACAGGATCAGAATAGACAAAGCATACATGAGAGAGCTTCTAGATAATGATAATCTTAGCGATTGCCCAGATTTCCTTTCCCTTCCTTAACCCTACTCCTAGCCCTGCTCCTAATCCTAAACCTGGCATTAGAAAGTAATGTCTTGAAAAAATACCTAAAAAATTTGTCGGAGTTTCGGAGTTATGAAGAGCACAGTACGTAACCCACTATTGGACAGCAATAGACGCAGCAACAGTTACTTTTTTTTTTCTTCACTTGTCAAGAAATATATGTAGCGACATTTTAAAGCAGCAAACAATGTAATTCAATGCCCCAGATCCGAGGCACACTGAATATAATATTATGGTGTCACAAAATTCCAATTTCTTGGTGGAGGGGGTAGAGGAGGAGGTTT
>JAWQUT010000160.1:791459-814027 GCA_033807755.1 Ellobium chinense
TCCCCTCCCCCCTCAGAGTCAAGCTGACGTCTCAGACTCAGGCAAAGCCCTTATTCCCTTTTCTACCGTCTGAATGGAGTGTATTCTTAAAAGCCGTGCTCCTTACTCCACCTAGTTGTTCTTTGCATCATGTGCCCATTGACTCCAAAGTAGGTCATAAGTTGTTATGTTTAAAATTAGATCCGACTCAAGTGAAATATAAAGACATTATGACGAATCACACTATTCAGCATAGATATATTGTGACGACTGCAGAATGAAGCATGCTATGATATCATTAATTCAGAAGTATTCATTTATCACAGACTTGAAATGACCAAAGAGAATGAAACCAACTGGTGTGCACAAGGAGTTGTCATGGTGACGACGCTTTGGGGCCGCTAGCCCGAATCTCCCAAAAGAGAGGTATCTGCGGGATGAGGAAGACTACGACCAGTGTCCGAGCCAGGGGGCCTGGCTGATGGCAAGGCCTGGCCCAAGATCTCCTCACGAGGTGGCGACTGGAAACGATCAGCGCTTCTGGTTAGTGTTACCGGACGTGATCGGCAAAATGTTTAGGGGCTCTATGCCACAGATACAGGCCAATCGGCCCTCGGGGCAACGTATCTAGGTCCTCGCAGATGGCCGAAGGGTCTTGCTTGACCGATCTGCTGTCGGAATCGAGTCTGCCGTCTCGCCACCATGGGCCGGGGNATCATGGGCGGGGGGGACATAGCGACAACGACACTGTTGAGGCATGTGTTTCGAGCGCTTAGGGCCATACATGCCCGACGGCGTAACGACCCTGCCAGTCATTGATGGGCTCGTGCAGGGGAGGTACGAACCATCGCCCTCTTTCCTATCTGGTGGGCGAGGGCGAGCTCTACCCCAGGTGGTCCGACTGCCATGGACAGGAGGACCGCCGTCTCTCAAAGGGTATCTCGCAACAGTCCAACGCAAGCTGAGTGCCCAGCGGTAGAGTGGCCAGGCCCCGGAGGCAGGGGTGAGCTGAAGGGACATCAGCTTGGGCTGCCCTGGGAATACGGAATAGGGAGAGTGTTCATCCAAGTGAGCATTTGCCACCCCCGCTCTCTTGCAACAGCAAACCGGTCCGGGATCTTTGTCTTTTTTCTTTACCTAATGAACCGATCGAGTCACAACTACCGCACGCAGGCCCCATACCATTGGTAACATACTTCTGGTGACAGCGTGGCACTCGTAGTATGTCATGAATTCCTGTATAATTTCAGCTTTGTGGCTGTGCTTGCTCGTAGCCTTGGACCCTTCGGAGAGCGGGGGCTGTCCGCAGAGCCACCGATTTTTTGGGCGGGTGGCCCTCCATCCCACGTCCCCTCGAACGCAGACTACCCCCATGGAGTGGCGAGTCGGAGTAGCTAGGACCTCATTGCACCCAGAGGCCCGGTCATTGGCCTACCGGCACAGGTGATCCTAAGCGGGGATAAGCTACGACTCCACACCCCCATTTCAATCGGCCGGAGGATACCACCCGTCCAGCCTCAGGAGTTCATAAAAAGCCTCTTTGCAACTCTCGGGTTCCCCCTCCTGTGTTCTTTGGAGGGGTGACTAGGCGAACTCGGTGGGCGTAGAATTGACCACACGAAAATGCACAGACACACACCTGGTGTGCACAAGGGCTCGAAGTTTCTCACTATAGGGCGATTGACAATTCGTGAGATAACATGTCTGCAAAAATCTCTTAAACGGTTGCACTTACGTGCGTCATATTTTGTATGGTCTCCTATCTGGCCAACAAGTTAACCGGAAAGTTACAAACCAACGTGACTGTAACTTATTGCAAAAGTTAGATCTGTTTGGAATAGAAAAGAGTTCACTCTGAAGTGTATGAGGTGTGTAAAGTTGCAACTACTTGGGAAGACCCGTCGTATGGCCTCGACCCGCCGCAAGGCCTCCCGCATCCTCTTTCCCAATTCCGTACTGTGGTGGAAGTATGCACTTTTTAGGTGCATTTCTAGTTTACAAAAGTGCTTTTTCCATCATCATACGGCCGCGACACTGTCAACCGGAAAGCAGCGTTAATCAAAGTAAATAAAAACGTTACTGTTTAACGTTAGCTACATACAACAACATGTGAAGGTCTGAAAAGGCGATAAAAAGTCCAATTTTGCAAATAAAGGTGATGTGCAGCTATTCGGAGCGTGTTTGTGTGTAAACAGAAGATATATGTCATAGATTGTTGCGTCATGACGATTTCTGTTTCTGTTTCCATGATACCGTGACTTTACATACACGCTGGATATAACGTTGTAAGCTTACTTTTTGACCTTTGCTACCAGTCAATGGCAATTCATTAGCATGAATTCTTTCTAGAGCCAATCAGAGTTTTGTTCGCCCAGATGGTTCATTGGGCACATTTCCATAGCAATCATTAGCTAATTATACAGGATTTCCCTTCTCGATCGATACGGGACGAATTAGGTCCAGAATGGAGTAAGACGTCGCAACAAGCCATTATGGTGTGTGGGCATTTTGCATTATGCCGTCTAAGTGCATACTTTGTTGTCTTCATCTGTTAGCAAAACTGTAAGATGCTACACTGTATATTGTAGAAGTTTGTCCATAAGCTGTGACGGTAGAAAAGCTGCTGAACTGTGAGGACTTGGTGAAATCGATTAACTCCTAGGGTATTTAAAGTTTAAAGGCAGATTATTAAATTGTGTTCACAAACTTCAACCACTTCTTAAAAATCAGCAGTATGTCGGAATCAAAGATGGAACCAAAGACAACGAAAATGCAGTCTCCTCCAGCAAGCACACATAGCAATCATTAGCTAATTATACGGGAGTAACCTTTCCATCACCAATTTGGTCAGGATAGTCACATTTGAATTTCGGATGGCTGTTTTCACGTTAAGGGGAAAGCAGGGCTAGCTGATTACAAGAGAAAGACAGTGTACACACACATATGCACATATACNCACCCCCACACACACACACACATACACACAATATAGTCTGAAACAGTTTAAGAACGACAAATAACTGCCTAGCCCAGTGAATCAAAATTCTGGTACAACCAAACTGCCTCTCATTGTTTGATCGTGCGGCTTGTCAGGGCGATGGCAATATACTGTCCCAAAAATTAGGAATAGTGGAACATGTTTGAATTTCATGTTTTAATGAATTCCATCCGAAAGTATAGTCTAGTTGACCAAAGAATATCGTTTGCGATGATGTTGCCTTGGCACATGCCTTAACCTCTGCACTGTAAAGGCTTCAGTGCGAAAAAGTATGACCGTTTGACCAAATAGAGATAGATCACTATGTACAAAAATAGTCTGTGTAGTTTAAAAACGAGTGTTTTTATTTGTGTGTGTGTCTGTGTGTGTGTGTGTGTGTGTGTGTGCGTGTGTGTGTGTGTGTGTGTGTGTATTTATGTGTATGTCTGTGTGTGTATATGTGTGTGTGTATGTGTGTGTGTATGTGTGTGTGTGTGTTGTGTGTGTTGTGTGTGTGTGTGTGTGTGTGTGTGTGTGTGTGTGTGTGTGTGTGTGTGTGTGTGAGACGCCCGCGTCCCACAATTCCTGTGTAGTAAGCCTGGATTGCATGCCTGAACAGGATGGCAGAAAGAGAATGGAGAAATAGGAAGTACACTTATGCTTGCGCACATCTGCGTGATTTTACTGATGAGTTTTACCAATCAGTAAATTTCGACTAATGTCGGCAACATGCATTGTGAAATTAAAGGATAGAAACATCTATAAAATATGATGTTATGCTGAGTTTATTTATCAGAACGATGTGCCTTTATTTGGTACACACCATGGCAAATGGAGGTGCGCTGGATGAAATCATTTACTAAATCACATGCTCAGTGACAGTGTAGGGATATATTAAAATGTGTTCGATTCTGCAATGTATGCGATCCTCCTTGCACCTCTAAGACAAACAGTTGGTTGGTTGGTTGGTTGGCTGGCTGGCTGGCTGGCTGGCTGGCTGGCTGGGTGACTGGTTGGTTGTTTGGGTGGTTGGTTGGTTTTGGGATAGGGGAGGGGGGAAGGAGATCTAACCCCACGTTTTTTCAATGCTAACCATTAGACTGATAAGTTATGTCAGTGCTAGCTGATTGTTGACATTTATTAATCTATAAAAACAATAAATATGAAACTCTCTTACTCGGAGAGCGAGGCAACAGAAGATCTTCAGGGAATGATACCCCCTCCCCCCTCTAACAAGTGTTTCGGCACTTTGACCTCCTGACACTCTAAAGGGGCTGAGCCACAAGGGAGGGACTTGAACCCGCAACCTCCAGTTCCTTAATTCCTTCCTTGCTTCATGTCATCTCTGTCACCATGAAACCATAGTGGAAGTTGCATTTTAGATACATTTAAACTTACTGTGCAAAATTCCACTGTTCACTACTCTTGGTCCATATTCATGCTGAGCTCTTTTCCAAAGTCTCTGCCAGATCCTTCAGAGTACGTGATCGCGCCCGTCTTCGTATTCCGAGCAACTTGAGTAGGTCGTAGTTCGAGAACAAGGTCACTGTACTTGGCAGTTGTATATGCATGCTGCTCGGCCATCCTGGACTCAAACGGCACTGTCAGTTCAATCAGCAGCATAGCAGCATTTGCTTTGTGTTTGCTGAATGCACGACGATGTCTGACGATGTCTGGTCTCATATTGGTTGTTCAGATTGCCCCAGGGTACGCCTGACAACCCGGCAAATCCACTGCTACATCCCAGTCCGTACTATCCAACACTGTTGCCACCGCAGGGCTGGCGGATTTGGTGGCGAATTTGCTGCCGTTTGCCTGCCCAACACGGAGGAGGTACCTTGCGGCAAACTTGACTATTTGTCTTTTATTTGCCTCTTGTCTGGCCTTGTCGACGGCCTCAGCTAATATCCGCAGGACTCTGTTGTGGCGCCATGTGTACCGCCTTTGTGCTAGTGCCACTTTGCAAGCTGATATCACATGCATCAAGGTGTGCTCTCCATTGCAGAGTGGGCAATTCGCATCTGTGGTCTTTCTCCATTTCTTGAGGTTTGCGCCAGTGGGTAAGAGGTCGTACACTGACCTGATGATGAAGCTTAATCGCAGTGGTGCCATGTTCCATATGTCGTTCCACGTCAGAGATCTTTGCAGAGCGTTCTCCCATGTTATCCACTGACTTTGCTGGACCTGTTGCACTGCTTTCTGGATTCGAGTCTCATCCTCTGTATCTCTGATTTCTTTGATGACCATATCTCTTCTCTCCTTTTGGTTTGCTCTGGACCATCACTTAATGTCACCATGGCCAAATCCGCTTCTGTTGGTTTGTGTATAGCCGATGACCTCTTTCAGCTGCAGTACCTCCTTTGCCGCGTCGACTGCTGCACCGACTTTCCACTTTCTTCCAGTCTTCAGCGTAGTTTGGACAGACCGAACCGATGAGTCTGATGATTCCTGAAGCATCATTGCAAGTCTGGATTTCCCAGCTTTATATTCTTCCAATATCAACTTGAATGGAAGTGCTAGTTTGGCACTTCTGCAGTAGAGGGCAGTGTCTGTCAGACAAGGTGGCACTCCTAACCATTTCCTTGCGAACTTATTAATCTTCCTCTCGATTGCCTCTACAGTACTTGAGCTTATTTCATCGACAAGTAGGGAACATAGCAGCTTTGGTATCAGCATAAACTGGAGGCACCAAATCTTGAATTTGCCGATAAGCCCACAGCGGTCAATACGTAGTAGTCCATCTTCTGCCATGTTCTTGGTTTGCTGGATAGCACTGGTACCCCTAAGGGAAGCATCGTATAGTCTGCTAAGGCTTTTCACTGGTTCTTCACTGACTGTTGGCATTCGTTGGTCGACCACAGTGAATGTGACATCAGCTGGCTTCCTCTTTCTCAGAATCAAGCTCCTGGATTTCTTAAGCTTGAATTTCATGCGGCATCACGTGATCAGTTCGTCTAGACGTCTCAACATTTTCCATGCTTCACTCTCTTTTGAAGTCAGGATAGTTGTATCATCCATGAACGCTTTTAGTGGTGGCATATGACATCCATGTCATAGGTCGGGGCCATTCCCTGCGCTCTCTGCAGCTTTCAGTATTACTTGCATGGCCAGCACAAATAGTATTGGGGAAATGGTACATCTCCTGACAATACCCACCTGTACATCAATCCATCGCGTCGTGTATTCCTTGGTGGAAAATCATCTGGAAGCCAGGGAAGTAAATCCGCAGCATGATTCTTATTGGCTGAGGGATGTGGTACATTTCCAACGCCTACCATAACATCTGATGCGGTACTGAACCATAAGCATTTGCGAGATCCAGCGAGATGACGTGTAGATCCAGCTTCTCCGTCCTGGCCCTCTGAATGGCTTCCCAGATCATTGTGGCATGTTCTAAATATCCCGAAACTCATGGAACGACTTCTGTTTGTACAGTAGTATCGACGTCTCCATTCTCCATCAGATAAGCTGTCAGTCTGGACGCCATCACAGAGAAGAATATCTTTCCTTCCACATTGAGGAGCGATATGGGTCTGAACTGCCCAATTTCTGAGGAGGTGTTCTTTTGGGATGTAAATGCCATTTGCCTTCCACCACTCCTTGTTCACATGCAGCGCCTCCCAGGTTTGCTTTAGTAGGCGGTGCAGCCGCTTGATTTCGCTTGGGCATCTCTTGTAAACCACATTGGGAACTCCAATCGGACCCGGGGCCGATTTGCACCGTGCCGTATGTACGACCCTAGATACCTCCTGTAGTCTGGGAGGGTCAATGTCGAATTTAACCCCTGGTTCTCTGGGCCATTATAAGCCCTACCATGTGATCGAGTGGCGTGTCCTGTTTTCCTCAAGTGCTCCTCTAGCGCTGCTTTATATGTTGTCAGAGTACTCGAGCGTGGTTGCTGGAACAAGTCTCTGGCAAACTTGAAATGCTCTCTGAAGAATTTCTCTCTTGTTCTTCGTGCCTGCCTTTTCTTCCTGCATCGCCATTCTGCTTTGCAGGTGATTCCATAACTGCCGAAGCCTCTCCTTTTCCTCTTCAGCTACTCTCTTGAACTGCTTCCTCGCATGGTTCATTTGCCTGCGGGATGCCTCAATCTTTTGCTGTCGGCGGCTTTTGTTTGTTGCGGGCCGTTCCCTCGCCTGCTTTACTCCGAATTTTTTTCGCGGCAGTAAAGATAGAGAATGTCGCCGAATACCCCCAGCTTATGCTCAAGCGTAGCCCGTTTCAAGTGCTTGTCCAGCTCTATGGACAATGTTTTATCCAGGTCTTTCCACGCTGTTGCACCTCCTCATGGGAATTCGATTGTCTCTTACCTCGTCCATGAGGCCAAGGAACTCTTGGTCACTTGACTCAGCCTGAATCTTCTCAGCACTGTGGGTTGCATCCTGACTGAGATCTTCTGACGTCTTCTTTGTCGCAACAGAGCGCTACTGGTCAACTGAGGTAGAGCTCGCACACCCAATTTTCGTGCGGTGAATCTTCATGCCGCGTTGTATGGAGAATTTCCTACCACAGACACATGGATCTGCTGTTCCATACTCATGGTCCTCTGGACGATCCAAGTTGTTTCCGTTAGTTTGCCTGTGGATTCATCAATCTCCCCCCCCCCCCCCCCCCCAACCTTTTCGGTGAATCCTGGAGGCATTTTCTCTTATACGGACGTAGCGAGTTATGACGGAGTGCTAACCCGTTCAACCCAGATCTGGTCATTCCCAGTGTCACCTGTCTCTCCAAGTGTCCATCGGTCTTTCCCGATTGTCGCCGGTCTTCCCCGGTTGTCAATGGTCTAACCATATGGCGTAAATATTATTATACTATTATTGATATTGTATTTTAAACAACAACAACAACAACAACAACAACAACAACAACAACATCAACACTCAAGTTTGTGCTATTTTGAGCAGTAAGAATTTATTTCTACGCCAGTTTGGCTCAAATGTGGTGTGTGAGTTACACATTCACTGTAGATGATCCCTTTTGTCAAAAGCGGTATATATATCTCCTGCGTACGAAATCAAACAAAATGAATTATTACATCCAAATGACCTGTGACTTGTTCCACTTTTTTTTAATTATTGCTATTCACGGGCACCTACTCAGGGGCGAAGGGTCTACATAATCAAACAATCACCATTCGAAATACGACTAGTAATCAGATGTGAAGGCCACAACCGGGCCATAACATCGTGTTCAATGTCAGGCCTAGTCTCACTTCATCCGAAAGAGACATTTCAAAACCTGACATCCCTCAACGCAACGCACCAGTATGAAGTAATTTGGCCTTACAACCAACGGCTGCTCGTGACTAAGAGGGAAATGCTTATATGGAGGAGAATCTGACTGCCCTATGACACAAAATAGAGTAACCTAGGCTTGAACTGTGTGTATGTGGGGAGGCGGNGGGGGGGGGGGGGGGGGGGGGGGGGTAGGTCAAAGGGTATTATGTAAATGTAGACCAGTGGAAAGGTAAGGAGGGTGCAGACGAGGCGGGGTGACTTCCTCCAAGTGCCAGTGAACTCCGATAACAGTAGGTGACCCCACACAGGCCGAACAAAGTGCAGTTCTTGGTGAGGCGAAGAAAGGAGCTGGCTCTCTTGACAACAGTTTGCTGAACCTTCAAACGATACTCACTAGAAAAGGACGTCGCCCTCACTGGGGCTATCGATTTTAAGGTCTATATGCTTACTCCCTTCTTCGTCTCGTTGTTCAGCACAGTGAGGGACACCACTCCAGAAATTCTCCGGCACTGGTTCAACTCAGTCATTTCTCACCGTCCCACATAAACAAGCCTTCTTCTTGATTAATTATCAGTATCTGGCTTCCCTAACTCTTTTAATCGTAAAGCTTCTGCTTTACTACTTACTAATTAGCTTACTAATTAAAAAGCCTACGATATTGTTTAAGACGGGTTCTGGGGCAAAATTTTGTAAGATTTATACTTTTACAGGTGTTAGCAGTTCGAAAACATCGAAAACGTTTGAATAATATGTCTTTAAGTACGAGTGAGGGATCGCTGTATATCAGATGGAAATTAACCATAACAATCAACATGAGAAATACATCAGTTAAATTCTGGCATGCAGACAGGATTGTGATTTGTGCTTAGTTGCCAGGTTGGCCATTTTAATAATATTTTTTTGACATATACAAAGTAAGTCTCTGTAATACCCGTTATCGCGTTTTGGCTATGCTTATCTTGTCAAAAAACCAGACTTCGCCCTTGTACTGGCCAGATCTGCGACAATACTTGTGTAGTTTGCAGACCAGGCTTGCCAGGCTGGATTTATGAGGCCAAGCTGCTTTTTTTTTTTTTTTTTGAGGAAAAAAGCAAAAAACGATTTGGCTTTTTGTCTTCCTCTTGCTTCAAATCGCTATGTACAATGTTATTGATGGATCTCACCACAAAAATTACTACAAGAAGATGGTGTTGATGCGTGTTGAAATGGTGTCGTGATTTGATACCCACAACATTCAAGCTTCAAAGTATTCATTACAACAACGCGATACTTTTTATTAGTAGACCTATAATATTATAATCGACAGTTTTAATCATTAAAATAAAATAAAATATGTTGAGAAGCACAATTCATGCAGATTTTAGTCTAAAGATTAGAAACGCGCAAATATCTAGACTATATGCTACTACTAACTTCCCACTGATGTCAGCTCAGTCCTAATTTCTCTGTTATTCACTATTGTCTGAAGATTCCTCATAAAAATTTAGATGGTAAATATCACATTATTTTGAGAGAACATGTGTCAGCTCATGTGCATGCTCTGTGTCTTTGGGACCTGTGACCTAGTGTTGCTGTAATTTAATCAATACTGAATAGAGAAGCAACTAAAATGCATTAGGAAGAATAACAGTCCTGTTCACTTGACCCCTAGCAGGAGAGGAAAAACTTGAAAAATACACCCCACTTAACATTTACGGATGAGTAACCTAATCGGTCTGTCGTAATGATGGCTGTTATTTTAAAGGAGGAATGCATTTTAAGATCAATTTCTACATCTTGAAACATTAAGATCCATAAAACTTCCTCCTGGCAGAAGAAGAAAAACTTCAAGAATAGCCCCATTTAACATTTGTGATGAGTAACCTAATCGGCCTACGATGACTGCTGTTTTATAGGAGGAATGCATATTAAGATCAATTTCTACTCTTTGATTCCTTAGGATTCATAAAACTTTCCTCGTTTAAATTAGTTTCTATTCTGCGATGTAGATTGTATTGGTGTTCAGTATGGATGGAAACAAAATATCAAGGGCAAGTTATTATTCGTCTCCCACTTTAAGCCTCTGTCTTTTGAGGTTTAGTTGTCGCCTTCTTGATAAGACGGATCTAATGTCAGAAACACCCTGATAAAGGTGGATTATCTTGCTGAATCCGCAATTTTAGTTTAAGCAACCCCCGCGGCACATGACATTGTTTATGTTAGCCAGTCTGAAAGACCTTAGAATACAGTTCTCGTAAGCGCTTCTATAATGCCTAAAGTGTCAGTTTCTCTGATCACTCATGTCCATTTCATCTGCGTGCATGGTGTGATATTGATCCAAAAGTATCTTTCCGTGGTAGGTCTTTCTTCATCGACATCCCTTCGCTTCCCTCATCCACAGGCGCTATTATGGCTCTCAGAGCCTAGGTCATCGATTTCTTATCGACTCATAATGTGTCAAATGGTCAGCTCCTTTACATGTAATGAAGAGTTAGGAAATTACTGTAGAAATAATCTGTTGAGTATCCTAGCCACTCTGGAGCAGTCTGCTGTAGTCTACAGTCAATGATGTTTGAGTTATCATAGTCCATGTTGACTCTAAATTAGACTGGCCAATCCACATCACCTGAGACAACGCCAAGTCAAATAAATTTGTATTTGTATTTCATGAGGAAGCTTTGCTGTTGATACAACACTCATTTACATGTTGTATAAATCATCTATACAAAAGTTTCATCTTTTTTCTATTAGAACCTAGTCTAGGAAGGAAACGCAAAGGAGCAAAACAAGAACGAAATTAACAATTCGATTATTAACAATGGTGTGCTATAATGAAGAATAGATTAACTTTGAAGAGTTACACATACAATTTTGCAAAAAGAAATTCAAATCAATTCTAAATGATGTCTCCCACCCCTTGTTCCATTGGTTGTGGATTTTCAGACATCCTATATTGGCAGTGCGTTGTTGGCAGCAATTTTCTGAAGCGTGGGTGTATGTGGTCTGCGTGCAGGAATGTGTGTGTGCGCATGAAAGCCATGTATATTGTTATTTATTGTAGTATTGTCATTGATGCTGTGACAATGAATTTCCTGATTTAGATAATAAAGGTACGTCTTCTCTTCTCTTCTCTTCTCTTCTCTTCTCTTCTCTTCTCTAATCTTCTCTTCTCTTCTCTTCTCTTCTCTTCCTCTTCTCTTCTCTTCTCTTCTCTTCTCTTCTCTTCTCTTCTCTTCTCTTCTCTTCTCTTCTCTTCTCTTTTCTCTTCTCTTCTCTTCTCTTCTCTTCAAGTCTGCAAAAAATACAGTCAAAGAAATGAGGAGATAAAAGCCCCCACAAAAGGAAGGAAGAAGAAACCAGTGGCAGAGAGGAAGGTAAAGTGAGTGCTAGAGATGCCAGGATCGTTATGACTTAGGGCTCTATTTTTTCATAATAACTAATCATGATGATGGATGTCACATCCATATCACACAAAGATTCTTCAGATTAAAGCATAAAAACCAAGAGACTTCCAACCCATGAAAGACGCGTTCAGTTTTGTTTTTAATTGAAAAAGGACAGGACCGAGTCAATAAACAAGTAAAAATGTAGATCTTATAGTATTTCAGCCTCTTCCATTTCTTTCTTGACAAAACCATGAATTCACTGGTTCAAGATTTTTTCGGGCATAAGGCAGTGAAAGGGTTAAAATAGTGGAATGGAAACTCACCCACCCCCTTTACTACGCACATACACACTGACCCCCGTCCCCCATCCACAAACACTTTTTTTTTGGGAACTATTGTAAAATTAACCTCGTTATATCACCTGCGATAGCATAGACAAAGCAGAAAGCCCAGTGTTCTTTAACATAAGACAGTCCCACACCAAACAGGTCTAGGTCTAGTCTATACATGTACCGGTTTATTTTTACTTTATCACTTATCATTCAGGTGGACCTCAGTACTAAGTACGCCTCAACAATTTATAAATACACATCATGTTCCACACACAAAAGGCAGTTAGTTTCTCTGTACTTTCAATAACCATTATACAGTTGCTTCATGTCTATTTTTAGCACGAGGTGGGTGTATCTACCAATTTCTCGGAATCTGGCTGATTTAAGCATATTTTCAAGTGTCGAAGCGTTGAAAAATGAGTGAGTGGTAAGGTCGGAGAATACAGGCTCGCTAACGACACCTCGCATCCTTCATCCAACGCCTTAATAACTGTGAGCCCCTACCCACCACCACCTTGCCTATCTCATTGCAACACTGTGTCTCTGACGCTAAGATAGGAAATATGAAATACGTGATGGTATGACTTGATGAACGCCTTCCACTTAAACATGACCAAATCAGATGGGTTTAAAACAACACATTAATAATGTCGCCTCGATGCAACAAACTGTAATTAAGTTATTGTCAAATTTTAAAGTAGAGCATATAGACTTTAATTTCTCAATGCATGGTCCTACGTGTATCAACCATGTGTAGCCACAAATAAATCCCCGTGCAACCTTTAAAATTTAAACACAGTATGCACGTATTAAAATAAAATTAAGGCATGTAAAGAAAAAAAAACAGAATTTAACAAAACAAAACGAAATTTAAAAAAAAACAAAAAGCAGACAGTGTTTTGCACCGAGGCGAAAATATTTTCTGATTATAGAAGCCTCCTTACACCGCCATCCTCATTATGATGTCAACTTTGGAACTTTTGGTGGTAGCATCCTAGGCTGTATAAAATGGTTTGACTGTAGTTTTGATAAAAACGGCATAATATTTGTTGTTCGCTTTAGATCTGAAGGTAGGCCGAGCATAAATTGTGTATGGAACATCCTTGCCTACATGTTCAACCCACTCCTGCTCCTGGTCTCTCGGGGAACTAGGCAGAAATAGCTGAAGCGAACTCGATACATGTAATAATTATAAGAGATACATTGTTCTATTTGTTCAGATTGTACATAGTACTTGTTTCTTGAAATCACTATGTATTTCAACTTATTCAGCTAGATCCATGTTCCAAAAAACAAAAAAATATATAGTGCTAGAAAGGGACTGACAGCCAAACCAAATATTCAATGCTTTGGAGAGCGAAATCAGCGTTAGAATAGGTTAGAAAAGATGCATTGGCTGATCACATTATTTTCTTTTATCAGCTCCATCCAACAACATGCAAATCGATTCTGGTTTTCTACCGTACTCTGCCATGCCCTAAACATACAGTACCTTTTGGATGTATCGATCGAAAAGTAAAATCATGCTGGAGATATTCGCCAACGTCAGAAGTAGAAATAAGACCTTAATTGGTCACGAGGGGCCATAGTACAGCTTGCAATAGCGGAAGAAGACACAATGACATGATGTTAACGTTTAATTCAAATGATCTGAAAGAAATATCTGTGGTGAACAGATAAAACTTCTGTCCACTAAAGCTTGTTAATAAAGTAATTTTAAGTTAAGATTACTTTACGCAAAGATGCCGTCATATTAGCAGTACTATTCTTTACCTTGTGTACCGATTCGCCGACACAACAGTAAGGCAGTAATTGTAAGGCAATAGATACCTCAAACATCTTTCCCCATTAGACTCCGGTATAAATGAGTACCTCCCTTTAGAGGTAGGGAAATCAGGGCGCTGCACCGCGAACGACTAATAATGGTGTTATTATGTGTTACAATTGTAATGTTGTGTATTTACATGTATGATGTGTGCTGTTCTATGTGTTTCCATTGAGAATATAAATGTACAACATTATATGGCATTATAAACCAATGTCCCTACGGAGTCCTGTTTTCATTTTCATATTTTCCTACCATCTGTGGACAGACGCATTCATTCTGCAACATTGACGTTAATGTGGAGTAGTAAATGAAGCGCAGAATGTAGTCATCTAGGTTATAGACTCAAAGCAATCGGCTATGCTGGCGTGCCTGGGTACGAAATTGCTGACACCCTGGCACTTTGGCAGGCAGGGCACAGATCTGGGGTATGCACAAGATGGATAAGGAAGATGTCCTCAGGGAACTGGAAAAGAAACTAAGGGAGGAAGAGAGGAGGACCTGGGATAACAGCCCTGCAGTGAGTTGTATGAAAGAAATGGGTGCAATGAAAGGCATTCTACAACTATCGTCAACCAGATGTCAAAGATACAGTTAACTTTTCTCCGAGGCAGCTTTTGGCGTGGGGATCGGAGCACCTATGCACATGTCTGGAGTGCAGTGATATTTTCAGCAACAAGAAACAAGTAACAAGATTATAGTCTAGAGCTATCTTAAGTTCTCTGTTGCTTTAGTTGAAGATATGATAAATGAATTCGCACCATTCAGTTTTACTAATGTCAATGTTACAGGGCCCTGACTGTTAATTAGCCTACGTCACCAGCGCACCGGCATAATTGTTTTCCTTTCATTCCGGTGACGATAACTGATAAGAGAACCTCAAGAAACACACCTGAAATACTTCCATCCATCATTTTCCCCATTCTCTTCCATTTCTCTCTTCCAGTGTATGAGGAAGTTGTAGATAATGGGTGGGTTTTAGAAAAGAATGTATGTCAGAGCCTCCCTATTGTCGATTTGGCCTTTATATCCTTCGAACAGCGCCAGTATGTAGGACAGTGAACGTTTGCAATTGCTAGGGTAATGTTTCTGTCGCGGTAGAACAGTACGTGACACAGCCGCATTGATCAATGCGAGGCGGAACCAAATCACTGGTGATGCTGGACAGAACGGTTTAGTATAGTTAGATCAAGTTAAAGATGGGCGATTTACTCTACGAACCAACGGTGCTCTATGTCAATAAATCGATCTCTGATCCTCCTTCCCCACCTTTTCCATTTCCACTCACTTCATTTTGCGATTCCCCCTACCCCTCGTCTTCATTATATATTACCCAACATCCCTCTCTCCTGCCACCTCTCCCATCCCTCAACACTTCCGATCGATCAACTGTTAGGGCAGTTTCTTGCAACACTCCATCTGAGCCACCTGCAAAATCAGGCCAATTTTGCATGCGAGTTAATTCTGCTCGCCACTTTCAAGAAGTGAGCACCATTAAAATTGAAAGTTCTTGAAATTGTGACCCTCCCCCTCTCCCAAGTCTCTTTTCTAACCCACCGTTGACACCTTCAAACTCTAGGTGAGGCCCGAGTAAATTTCTGTTTACTTTGGAAATTCAGGAATGCGTTGTCGACTATGGTAACAGCATCAACAAGCTAGCTGACAGCTCACCTGCGTCGTGCGTCAGTCTAGTGCCAGCGGGCTCCACACGACGAGATGAGCACATGCTGTCCCGTCTGACCGGTGTACTCGCTCACCAATGGACTACGGGAGAAATCTTTGCTACATAATGAACACGCATAACCTGGCTGTTAGCTGAGTTCCCAGAGCAGCTCTAACCAGTTTTATTTACACATTCTACATGCTGTTTGGAAATATCACCATCGCAACCCTCAATGATTCATACACATCTATGCTAACTGTAACGACCGGCAATAGCTTAGGGTGCACTTTGGTATTCATGATGAGCTGGTGAGTGATTGTTTTGATTTTTTTTTCTGCATTTATACGATATTGTTAATAAACATGTTGTTGTGCTTGCTGTCTTAATAATGGCGGGAAATGTAAAACGCGGCGTGAAATTTTGTGACGAAAAATGTAAAACATATCCTTTTGACAGCACTGTTCTGATCTCAGAAATCAGAAGAAGCAGAAAACAGAAAGTGGGAAGAAGAAACCAAGTGTCTGATTTCTGTTCCAGTTTTTTCTTTATTCTATGGTGTTCCCATTCTAGTTCTGGAGTTTTATTTTAAAATACCACATATCCCACTGTTCTGAAGTGGATATGTTGTCTTCTAATTAAAAACTCCATGGTTCCAGTAGTACTAGTAATGTTGGCGACGTTCGAATCTAGCGACATTGAATGTAATTTACTGCAGCTGTCAGAAATATGGGCTATACTGCGTGGAAATCATATAGTTTAGGAAATAGAGAATGTACCAGGAACTGGCTTCGTGCGTTTTTTTGTTTTTTTTTTGACGGACCTGTGAACTCACCGTCACCATCCAGGCCTAGTTATCCAAGATCCTGGAGCATTCTTTCCAGAGCTTTAGACGACCCTTCTTGTTGTGATACAGTGTTTATTTTGAGTGCCAGAAACTGGCTCCGTCTCGAAAATTTTCAAGAAACGCTTGGTCGCAGCAGGCCATGGCGCCATTTTGATCCCGAATCACAAATCACAACCAGAACGGAAAATAAAGTCGATTTTTTTTTTTTTGCCTCTTGGCTGCGTAAATCAGAACCGAAAGCAGAAAGCAGGGTGGAATGATTTGGTTATGGATTCCTTTCCAAAAAACAGAATTGTCACACCAGAAAATGGGCTTTAAAAGTGGAAAGGGACTGAAAAATACCTAGTGGCATTGATAAGATGAATAAGACTAACCTGTCCCACGTATTCTCCAAGGTGTCAGACTTTGTTCCTATACCCGATAATAAAAAAAAGGAGTGTGTCAAAGTGTGAACTGGAGGAAGTATGAAAAGGAGTGAAAGTATACGCGAAACAACTAGTGTAAACAGTCGACGTTTGCATCATTTTCCCAGAAGAATCGACATCTTTAATTAACCTGCCAGCTTGCTCTCCTCGGTCATAGTGCATTGAACAACAAAATGTATTGATCTGATCAACAACAATAACAAAATTAACAACAACAACAACAACAGCAACGGCAGCAGCAGCAGCAGCAGCAGCAACAACAACAACAACAACAACAACAACAACAACAACAACAACAACAACAACAACATCTTTTAAAGGATGTATCTGTTGGCATTATTTGACAAAAATCCCTGTGGTAATGGCATGTCTACCAGGCAGCTTTAAAGTTTGATTCTCCTTATACCGACGGAGCAGAACCAAGTACCCGGTGTGAACTATAGTCGATAACATCATAGTTTTCAGGCATATCGGGGTGGAAAAAAAAACAAAACAACATAATTTTCTTGCAAACAAACTAGGTCCTGCTTACTTTTAGTGGACACTCTTTTAACTATTCTCCATCATAGCAAGCAGATGTCCTCGTGTCCACCAATAATAATAGTAGTCTAGGAGTGGAATTCTTACGGGATCAGTACTTCGAGGATGATTAGTTTCTGTTAAAATGGTGCTAAAACTCACAAAAATAGACTTGAGATCATGGAACTGCAACATTCCTGCCAAAAATTAATGGAAATCAGGGAATATAATTATACACATCCAACAACACTACCAACTCATTTTTTAACGAAAGTGCATTTACTGAGTTTTGGAAAAATGCTCTTCAATTACATTTAGAACTGAACGAATCTGCACAGTAATTTGCAAATAAAACAAAAACTGTTTGTGAAGTCTATGCATAGATTTTAGTTTCTAAAAGTAAATAAAAGCCCAGGCAGCAAATTTACTAGTCTTCTGATCACATTTGAAGTAGTGTTTTTCTGCCACAGAAAAACATATTATTCAAGATCTTTTACACGTCAGCCTTTGTTAGAATGTGATCGTCAGTATAAAAGTCTTTTTGTCTTTATGGATAATGTCGTTCTTTACAATAATGTGTAGCGGAGTCTTTCCTTTGCCTGGAGTGTGTACAAATTCCATTGGTTTAGTAGGTGTTTTTTTCCTGGATGATGGAGTGTTTTTTGTCAAAGCGTCATATGCCTATTGGAAAAAATACTTCCGGAGCTGTTTCCCGTTTTCATAGGCAGCATCTCTAATCAAGCAGAGTAGGATGTCCTCAATAGGTAGGTTTCACCTACTGGGAAAATGATGCAAACGTCGACTGTTTACACTAGTTGTTTCGCATATACTTTCACTCCTTTTCATACTTCCTCCTCCTTTTCCCTTTTGAGTTATTATATATTATGATACCATTGAAACCCAAATGAAAATTCTAGCCATTCTACTGCTGATTTAAGTAATGGCTGGAAATTTCTTTTTGTCCATGAAATACGTGGTAAAATCAGTGTTAAATACAAACCACTCGTAGTTCCATTTTCTTGCTGGGCATTGTATGTAATAGTTCTGAATGTTCTTTATTGTCTCCGAACCTATACTCTGGACTTGTAGATCTCTCTGGGTCTTTGGTGCACAAGTTACATGGAAAATGATGGGAGGAACAAACATTGTAATCTACAATTTTCACGAAACTCTAGGCTGAATTTCGGCTATGAAATCTGAAGAAGGTGGGTTAGGATATTAAAATAATCCAACTGATAAAGATAACCTTTTTCTCACTTGGAATTTGATTATGGCCGGCAGGGTATGGACAGCTGAATGTTTCACATATATCTGAGCTGAGACCAGATGGAATGTTTTCATTTGCTTTTTCAGATCAGTTAACATAGGTTGCATTCCAGGGAATTAGTTTTCGAAATATCAAAGATCTTGCCCAAAATGGAACATAAGATTCCCGAAAAATAATTTTATATTTCTAGACAAGTCTTACCTCATAGACAATTAACAAATGCTTACCACAAAACTTGTCATTTTTATTGTCTAATATACATACATACTTTATTGCTCTGAGATCCACGCGGGAAGGTAGAAAAATGTTGATCTGAATATAAGAGCTTGTAAGAAAAAATATAAAAACAGACTGAAAGAAGAACATGTTTGTTTATGACAAATATGTACAGATCGGTACCGCATGAGCACATTTAAGAAAATACTCTTAGATTTGTAAGAAGAGTAACTGTAGAGGTTCACGTTTTGAGTCAGAAAGGCATTACCTTGCACGGGAAAAGAAATAGGAGTCGTCTCCGTTGTGCAAGGATTCGACAAAATGAAAACCGTGAAACCCATTATAAGAACACAAAGAGCACACAAACAAAAACAAACAAAAAATGTGCGAAGTGAAAATTTACAAAGCACGCAGAAAGTAGACCCACTTTAAAAATCAATTTAAAACGGGAGACATTTTTCGGTAAATGCACTGTCTCGTGGCTAAAATTTCGGAAAATAAAAATACGACAGTTTAGATTTGTTCCGGGAATTGTAATGTCTTATAGCTAAAACTTTTAGGGAAATGAATGTTGCCGTGATGGATTAGTTTATATGGATTAAAACTGACTGATTCGCTTGCCTACAACGACACAAAAGCACCAAGGAAAATAGGCTAGATCTAGACTTGTGAGATTAATGCTTGCACATACAATAGATCAAAGTATTGATGGGATTTTATGATGACTTCATGACAATTGTTAAACTTGTAATGTAATGCTGCCTTTGATCAAACTGCTGGTACTTTGTTGCTGCCACAGTCAGTATATTTGTTTATTCTGAATTTGGTAGTATCCACAGTTAGTTTCAAACAATGATATGATGAACGTCTTTCTTTTTGTCAGTTTTACGGTCAAAGCAGTTTTGAATGATTAATGTAGTTGTCGTAGGCGTAGAAACGACACATCCTGCCTTAAAACATCATAGATCTGTGTGCAAATTATTTTCTAAATGAAAGCTTTGACTGCTCGGAGATTCGTATATACTGTATTATTCGTTAGTTTGAGGTCAGTTTATCTAAGTACTCAGACTATCGTGATATTATTCACATCGCATACTATTGCATCGATGCTCGTGGTAACAATCGATTGTGGTGATAATGATGATGGCAGTGATGGTAGCACTGTGTTCAATCATATCATAATCACTGGTAAAAATATAGAAATTTAAAACCTCTGCCTTCATTCCTAGGAATTTATGAACAAAGTATTGTGTAATTGAGAATTTCGTGGCATTACGTTTTTCTTCAGTAATATAGAGGCAGAGGGCATGCACATAAACACAAAGTTAAAGTGAGAACAGGCTCAGACAGACAGACAGACAGACAGACAGACAGACAGACAGACAGACAGACAGACAGACAGATAGATAGATAGATAGATAGATAGATAGATAGATAGATAGATAGATAGCGACGGGGGAGGTTACTGCCGTGCAGTATTATTATCTTTCTTTCCAATATTATCGGGGTGTTAGATGTGTTAACCGACTGGTACTAATTGGTTCTTGGCAGTGAGAGAGTCCGGGAATTGTTAGACCTGATCATAAGGGCAGTAGTTGTTTGAGCTATATATACTGCTTGGACTAAGGTTTAATTAATTTTTAGAGAGATGGAGATTTCTTGTCAAAGTTTTTTTTTTTTGGTTGGTGTTTATTTTATGGACTGATCTTAATCGAGATTTAAACCGAAGCACTTATTGCGAGGCTCCACCGCGCGATGAGTGCTTCGGTCTTTACGGAGATTGGGATCAGTCCATAAAATAAAAACATTGATGAGGATTCCCTTTCTCAATTCGTAATATGTAGTGAAAGCATTATTTTAGATAAATATTATAGATGTTGTCAGTTCCTAAAATTTTTTTTAACAGTGGAATTTAACTAAATAATACTGAATGAATATTTCTGCGCCCGGTGGGGTGACTCGAGTTACAAATTGCTGGTGAAGAGGCAATAATAACCCTTTACAGTGGCAAATTGGGTGACAGCCTTGATTCTTTCAGATATTCAAAGTTTTGTGAGAAGGTCACCAGTGGCAATAGGTATGTGGAACCACAGATCTTACCACCGACGTCAGCTGCCGCAAAATTTCACTCTTTCAGAGTGTATCTTCAAGTTCAACAATGGAAAACGTTACAGTATGATGCTCTGGATCCACAGGAATGGGGCTGGGTGTTACAGAAGGATGGATATTTCCCCGTCATGACAGACAAACCAACAGCTCCGCAGTCACTTCTACAGCTGACTAAATGCAAATGCACAAAGGACTGTGGCAGTTTAAAGTGTAGCTGCAGGAGGCATGGACTGGAATGCACCTCGGTCTGCTCTGAGTGTAGAGGAGTCAGCTTCTTAAATTCTGTGATCGCAGAGAATGAACTCGAATTATCATAGAAACATTGTGAGTAATTGACTATGCGAAAAAGCAGTGAACTCAGATGACTATGAACTTTTAAACCATTATTTGTTCTCAGTGAGATAGAATTTGTGCAGTGTGTGATAACATACAAGTATTTATTTTGCTTTGAAAGGGCCATCTTCCATAGAGGGTTCTCCTTATTCGATGACCGAATATGATGATATATTATATCAGCAAGGTGGTTGTAATTTATGCATGTTCGATATCAAGAGCTGGAATGTAGCATTTCTTTTTCCAATGTTCACCATATAATAGTCCTATCGTTCTTCAGCTAAATTTAATGCAATTTAAGTAAAAAACAACAATTTTCCCCTAGACATCAGATTGCAGTATTTTGTTTCAATTAAGCGTTGTGTGTGTATGTGTGTGTGTGTGTGTGTGTGAGAGAGAGAGAGAGAGTGAGTGTGTGTGTGTGTGTGAGAGAGAGAGAGAGTGAGTGTGTGTGTGTGTGTGAGAGAGAGAGAGTGAGTGTGTGTGTGTGTGTATATCTTCAACTTGTCTAACGAACAAAATTATAACTATGTCTAACATAGATCTAGTCTGCTATCAATAATTTTCTAATTATGTTGTAAATTAGGATTTATCTCATATGGTCCATGTGTTGACAATGTTTGTCTCTCTGTCTAGTAAATAAAAACAATTATTTATATATTTTGAAAACAAAACTATAATTTCACTTCACAATATTAGATTTCATGTTAAATCGTTATGAAAAACGGAAGCACGGCCAATCCTTGAATAGCTTTACGTATTTAATCCTGAATGTTTCATATCAAAGGGATCACATGGTGAGGATTACAGTTTTCCATTGTAAAATTCATAAATATGAAAGCCTATTCCAGTGATCATTCCATGACATGAATATATCGTCTCTCCATTACATAGACTTTGAGCAGTATGGTCATCCATTGCACTACCTTATGTTTCAAAGAAGGAACTTTTCATGAACCCCATACCTCCTCCTTCGACCTAAATGATGATGTTGCCCCTGGCAGAAATCTTTCAAATTTTCGGCATGCATGCTGTGGATAATATTGTTACGTTTGACCTTAAAATTTGCTTGGTAACAGTGTTTGCGATGTTTCTTTGTAAAGATAATAACGATCCTTTTATATTTCGAAAAATAAGGACGCAAAAAGCAGTTTCTGTTAAAGGGTGTATATTTCAATTATATTTATCCCTCTTTTGAATGAACAGATATTATTGTTTTAATATTTTCCCAACAAACTCAACAACATTACCTGTATTTTCATGTACAATATGTTCTTTCAAAAGAATTCATAGAGTCGTATAGATAAACGGAAGCAGTGTGATCACTTAAAACGAGTCGCAATTTTTGAGCATGTATTCTTTGTCAAATGAACCATGGCGTTCAGATGTGAGGGTTGCCTATGTAAACTTTATGGAAAAGAAACATCATTAAAGTGACAATTCATTGACATGAATATATTTTGTTTCCATTCCA
>JAWQUT010000160.1:819561-843861 GCA_033807755.1 Ellobium chinense
CCATCCCCCGCACCCCGCCCCCCTTCCGGGTTTGTTCGACGCTGCGGAGAGTAAGACAGAACGACATTGATTTTCTTAATTACGGACCCGCCACCAATGTATAATCGGATCTAATGGTATGTACACAACGTGGCAACAGTGCTGAGTACGCAACGTACAGAAAATGATCCGACTCACTGCACCCATCAGTGTCACCATCAATCGTCCTCTGAGTGATCGGTGATAATTATTTTTTTACGAGAGTCAACATCATAAATTTGCTTGCACTCTGAAACTCTGGAGAAGACTATGGAATAGTATCCCGAAAGCGTTTATTAATGCTTTTGAAAACATTAATCCTATACTGGACATAAATAAGGAAATAAGGAGAGCGTTTATTATTTCATCCACTCTCCATCACTTTCTGTTTAAATGGATCGGTGAGTTTTCCTGCACATCGTCTTGCCTTTGGTCTGTCAGGTCAATTCACAGCTGACAAAGCAGAGATCAGTGAGAGATATTATATCCCGTAATGAAGGTTGTGACTTAGTGTACTGAAAAAGGCACGCCAAGGCTACATTAGCCTACTGGCACAGCAGGAGTGGAATACTGTTGATTTTATAGTCAGGCGATGTTATAGGCATCTCCATTCATTCATTCATTCATTCATTCATTCATTTATTCATTCATTCATTCATTCATTCATTCATTCATGGAGCCACTCATTTAAATTATCTTAACATAACTTGTAGTCTACCTTGATAGACATTCTGTACATTATTTTTATCTATCATTATTTCATTATGCTTTATTTAAAGTTTAATATTGCCAACTTACGTTGTTATATGTTCTTACATCGTCGCTTGGATGTAATATCCCGATGAATACCACCCTGAATGAAATTCCGGTTTTGACGCCTTTGCTCGGCCAATGACGTCGTGCTTTGTATTCTGTCAAATATCAGATCTCTACCTTCAATACCTTTGTGGTACGATAAAAAACAGCAAAATATTCTACGCACTTGTTCAGGTACTTCTATCACTGATGAGAAATCCAGTGCTCTTTTCCGGTATGAGCTAACGTCTGACTTTCGCACCAAGCAAAGTCAATAATAAAAAAACTTTGACTGTAGCTCAGTGAGTTCTGACTCAACAGATTGAACTCTGTCATACATTACGTTTTACTTACCAGTGGAGCTTACTTTCAGAGACTCGCTTTGCTAAATGCAATTTTAAGAAAAAGAGGTGTTGTTTTTTTCTTTTGCTTCCTTTATAAACTTTGGATTTTAGCATTTATGGGGGTATTATGTCAAGCGATGATAAATGTTGATTGGCACATTACAGGTGATGGGATCGATTTCTCTATGGCCATGACGTAAGTGCCTTGGAAAAGTATATTATTCACATTTCTTTCCGCACTTCACCGGTCTGTAATATTTATAGGTCTTTGGCTTTAGGCAGTGTAAGATATTATCGCAATGCTCATTGGTCTCTAATGACCAGCTCACGTAAATGGCAGCGGCAGAAAGTGTTCCTCAGGGAGGTGAGAACATCCGTGAATGATTTGACCTGTTGGAATTACAAAAAATGTAATGTTGAATGAGCAGGCAATGCTTGGTCTGAAACTTATAAGCTTGATTTTTATTATCACTGAAATGTGCAGTAAGAGAAATATATATCGTTCACAAGACAGTTTGAGCACAATACTATTAACTCGTTGCTATTTTTCGGGTGTTGCAACATCAGTGGCCTCAGATCCATATGTTCAAAACGCAGTATTAGCCCGTAGTCTCCATTTTCCGCCGAAGAAAAACAGTGTAGAACATAGAGAACCTGTGTTAGTGAGGTCAGGGTTAGTGCNCTTGTTGTCTGCTAAGCGTCTGCTATGGAGGCCGTTGAGTATCGCTCTGTGATCAAGTTCTTTTACTTGAAAGGGCATACCTCCACTGAAATTCATCAAGAGATGGTCCAGGTTTATGCTGAAAAATGCCCTAATTACTGTACGGTCACGAAGTGGGTGAGAAAGTTCAAATCTGGCTTTCTGTCAGTGATGGATGAAGATCGCGATGGTCGCCCACCATCTGTGGTGACTGAGAAAAACGTGTCCACTGTGGAAAAACTGGTAATGCAGGACAGACGAATAACCGTAAAACAGCTTGCATTTGAGACAAAGATCAGCGTGGGTTCTATTGAAACGATTCTCCATGATCATCTAAATATGAACAAGGTGTCAGCTCGATGGGTACCAAGGTTATTGACCACAGATCAGAAACAAGAGAGGCTTGATTGTTGCAAACATCTTCTTCGACAGGAAGCAAATGACGCTTTTTTCTTTAGGAGAATTGTAACCATGGACGAGACTTGGATCTATCAATTCGACCCAGAGCCGAAAAGCGTGTCTATGCAATGGAAAAGACCCTCCTCACCCCCACCAAAGAAAGCAAAGGTCACACAATCAAGCGGAAAGGTCATGCTGTCGTGTTTCTGGGACTGTGATGGTATCATAATGACTGACTACATGGAAAAGGGGAAAACAATCACAGGAGAATATTATTCAGGGTTGCTGAAAAGACTGAGGTCAGAATTAGCAAGGAGAAGGCGGGGGAAGCTTCGTAGCGGAGTTCTGCTTTTGCATGACAACGCTCCTGCTCATCGAGCAGCACAAGCAGTGGAGACAGCTGAACGGTGCGGCTTTGAAATTCTGCCCCACCCTCCGTACTCGCCGGATTTAGCTCCATCAGACTTCTGTCTCTTTCCAAACCTTAAGAAATCCATCAAAGGGCGCCGCTTTGAAGACATCACAGATGCGATTACTGCTGTTGAAGAATGGTTTGAGGCCCAATCTGACACATTTTACTCTCAAGGACTTTTGAAGGTCAAGGACAGATGGGAGAAATGTGTAACTCGGCATGGTGGCTATGTAGAGAAGTAAATGTAAGTGTACCAAATTACAAGTCTTTGGGTTTATTCTATCATTGTCATGCTACGGACATATTGAACACCCCTCGTATCGTTCACAGGACAGTTTGAGCACAATACTATTAACTCGTTGCTATTTTTCGGGTGTTGCAACATCAGTGGCCTCAGATCCATATGTTCAAAACGCAGTATTAGCCCGTAGTCTCCATTTTCCGCCGAAGAAAAACAGTGTAGAACATAGAGAACCTGTGTTAGTGAGGTCAGGGTTAGTGCTTCTATGAGTCTGAGCTCGCCCTCTCGACCCTCATGCCTAGAGGAAAAATACACACACATACACACACACACACACACACACACACACACACACACACACACACACACACACTGGATATATGCATTTGTCTGATACGTAAAATTTACACCTCCGAACTTAAGAAGTTCAAATTTGGCAAGACATCCTGAAATGGCGAGGAAGTATCATTGAAATAATTGTATCGCTGGCCCAAATGGCCCCTTAAGGCACCAGAGGATTTAGAGAGGCCTTTTTGTGCATTGAACCCAGGGAATGAAAGTGTCCAGGCACGCGACGGACTACAGCAAAAAGCAAGGGTGGGTGATAAATCATTCTTGCCAGTTGCCAGTCGAGTGGCGCATAACACTGCAACCCGGAGTTGCAAAGTAGACAAATGTGAGGCCAAATTTCTTGACAAGCCTGATTACAATTATTTTGCTATTAAAAGAGCGGTATACATGTACACTGGGCACTGCACTGCATTTACCAGGTTGCACACCTAGATACGGCATGAGTTTTGTTGCCCCCTTCGCCCCCCACCTCATTTCCCGGGCAGCGCCTGGACACCTCAGCTGATCTAGTCTAGAGCATGAAAGTGAAAAAAAATCTGAGGCTGAATGTGTTTGTGGGTTTGTCCGTTACAAAAATCCATACTCTTTCGGGTAGATGTATCAAAACTTGCCAGACAATCTAACTGGTTATGAAAAAAACGTAACAGATACGTGTAAATCATGGACTTCAGTTAAGCATTTGGAGCTTTTGGAATTTAGCAATGTCCTTCTGTGCCTTGAATTTAGGGACTGGGGGGGGGGGGGGAATTTTTTTCTATCCCAACGCCTTCGACAAATGCGCTACGGTAAGTGCGCTGTATGCGATGTGCCGCACGAAACAGAGTGGTGCGCAAACAGTACGTTTCTTTCTATTCAAGAAATGCCCTGCATGGCCTCTAGCAGTGCTCTGTAATCCGATAAAACATTGAGCAAGCAATAATCTAGTCATAAATCCAATATGTTGCATTTTGTGCAACAGGGTGTAGTTCGTACAAACATCCAGAAGAGTTAACGTTGAATCTGGCAAGAACAAACAGGAAAGAAACAGCGTTATACCACTCATCCAACCCACAAAGAAAAGGAGTGCTTAAAATTGGATAATTCTTGCACGTTTGGCTACCCTTTCTCCCTTTTCTCTTTTCTGTGCAGTTGTTGGACACATAAGCTAGCAAGTAGAGAGGTGTGCAACCTAATGAATGCAGTGCAATGCCCAATGCACATGTATAGTGCGGTTAGGCACTCTAGTAGGTTGAGCGCAAAACTTTGCTATTAAAAGAGCAGTCTATTAAAAGAGCAGTATAAATGAGTGCAGATATGGCATGAGTTTCTATGAAGGACATAAATATGGCTACGAGAGAAAGGCATGCCCACACACTTAGTTCAGAGATAACATCCGTTTCAGTTGCAATTTCCGTTTCTTTATTGATGTTTTGAAAATTTCCCGTAGTTACCGCCGTGCTCAAAGTTAGACAGCAGTGTGCATACTGTGAGGGTCCCAAACACAGTTACTGTATTCTATGATAGGTCTTACAAAGGTCTTATAACATTTTGTTTGACGCTTTTTGTAACTTGTTTTGAAGTTTCTTTTAAGGAACCCTGGAGTTTGCTCTCCTACAGACGTAATCAATGTGGCAGTTTCTTTTAAGCTCATCATCAATTATTACTTTCAAGTACGAGGTACTTGGCGTTCTTGGTTGTCTCCAACTTATGGTCATGTATGAAATAGTTTGACCCAGTGTTTTTCTTTGCGAGATGTCATAACGGTCGGATCTTGTTACTTTCAACGTAAACTTGAATTTTCTTTATCAGAATTCGTGCTTATGTTCTAAATATATTCCATATCTGCATTAAAGGAATTTGCCCTGACAGTTTAATGCACAGATATGACTTTACTGGGCATTGATCTTTATTGATCATTGCTTTGCACAATGCCACTAGACAGGAGAACTAGTAGTTTAATTGCTTAGCTTACGCTATACTGGAAGAAGCCTGTTGTTTGCAGGAGTGCAGGAGGCGAAGGTTCTGTGTGATGTCACCAAGCTCATTCTCTTTATATCTAAACTGCGTTACTGTCTGTCAGTTCGAATATCGTTTATCAAAAGTCGTGCCTGCGTTGGATGCTGTAGTATATATCTTCTCAGATTTGGATTTAAAACTTTAGGACGGATAGTTTGATGTTTAAATTATGGTTCACTTGCGCATTGATCTTTATTATATCAAAACTTAAGTACTTTAAACGAGATTTGATAGTCTACCCATGAAAGTTACCGTTTCATCTAGTATTTATTTCCGACTGACTTTTGTTATCCTAACACGAAAAGACAACTGATTTTTCTTCTGCTTGATCCTTTTTTTCCGGAAACACTCCAAGTACGAAATATGGCATTCACACAAGAAATAACGCTGGTGGTTTTATGGACTCAAGGAATTCACTTTAGATTAGGCCAGTTTGGGAAAAAGAGCATCTGATCGAGAAGTTTTAGATTCGAAATAAAGGTGGATGAATAAAAAAAATCTTCAAAACGCAGACTTAAACAGTTACTGAAACATACAGGATTGACAAGTCATTATACTTACTAGGAACACACCAAAAGTTCAAACTGACAAAAGCAATACTCCCTCTCCCCACATAAACTCGTGAATTAGCTAATTCGAGTGTGGGGATTTAATTACCGGTTTAATAAACACAATTACTAAATGAATTCTATACCAGGAGCGAAGACCTTTTTGACAGGGTGATCCTGGTGGAAGAGAGATGTCATAGTCATCCTCTAATCCATCCTCCAGTGAGTTTTACTTTATACATGGTCAACCTGGCAATACAACACTCTCCTCTTGAGGGTGCCAGATTTTAACTCTTTATGTTAGTTGCTGATTGTACACTGTGTTTTCGAATTAAACACAAAGACCCATGAAAATAATTATAAATCTCACAAAATTTTGCCCCAGCCGCCGTCTTTGATTCGAAACTGCATATAGTCTGTTTTCCTATTTATTTTATTTTTTTCGTAAATGATTAATTGCAATATCTGAAGCCTGCACAGCTTGTAATTAGAAAAAAAGACTGTTTACGCAGTTACTTTGACACCACCCCCCCCCCCCCCCCCCCCCCCNTCAATGAAATCTTCGTTTTCTCTCAGTAGGCCATTCCATTTTGTGCTGTAGGAGCGGCCAAATCCTTCGCTAACCCCCTTTAATCAAAGCATTGTTTAGAAAATGAGGAATATCATGTTCTAGAATAGGGGCGAAGTAAGAAAATGTCTCATCATGGCAATAAACAAGAATATAATCTAGTACTGATCTTCGTAACTTACTACGAGGCTCATGGTTCTGGTAAGAACATTTCGAATGATAGTCAATGATTATTGACCTCTCGTCCCCTTTAGATACAAGAATGGTGGTGGCACATTTGTGACACAGTTGCTAATTTATACTTGATGCACTGTTGGACGGGTAACTAACGAATAGTCCTACGGACATGGTCCTGGGCTGCTTTTATTTTCCTAAGAACTAGATAGTCTTATAATGTTGCATATCATGAGAAAGATAAAATGTGAGCTTCATTTCTGATAAAATATTTCCATAATACCCATGAGAAAAGTGTCGTAGCACTCAGTCAGACTTAGACTCAAGATACCCTTCACTCTACCCCAACCCCTTCACTTTCTATTTCACATCGAATAATTCTGATCTAAGGTTTATGAAATACTGTGATATACATGTAATTCCTGACTAACAAAAACGGTAAAGGAAAAACCATAGCGCAATTGGCAGGAGCCGTTTTAATTAGCTAAATTGGTTTACATTCACTTATTACCTGATGCAACTTGTAAGGGCGCAGTAGTGAGTCATAAATCGGCAATGCAATGGTTATTCGTATATTTTTCGTTCTTTTTGCTTTCCTCACAGCTCTTCTGTTCCGGCCACCTACATTGATTAACTCTTAACATCCAAAAGCCGATTGGCTGCATCAGTACACACTGATTGGTTTCCATGGTAACTGCCTCAGTATTCACACACTTTTCCCCCGATGATATTTTGCGTGGCAGGTATTTCAATAATCAGTGGCGTCGCGTGGTCTTTTCAATGGGAGGGGGAGGGGGGAGGTGCCAAGATGACATTCATGGGTCACTAGTAAGTTTAATAAGGTCCTATATAGATAATAATTTATGATAATATTATAGCGGGGCTCGCCTATATATCTGTAGGGAAAATCGGCTCTGCGATATGTCAAAACAGCAGACAGGTCAGTCACATGTTTGTTGACTTCCGGGATGTCAAAAACTGTCCTGCTTATGCACACTCAGCTAGGTGAGATCTTTGAGACAGTCTTGGCACATAAAGTTTGGCACACCTGTTTTTATCCTCTTCAGATTACAAAGCAGCATTTTTCTGGCTTTGAGGAAAAATGTGTGTTGTTTTACTGAAAGCTGTTGCCTTCAACAATTAATAGGCAGTTGTAAACCTTTTCATTGATAAAAGGACTTGAACTTCTTAGAGAGTTTTGGAACAGGTAGCGAAGGATAGTTTTGAGAAAGTTTTTGAGATGACCAGTTGGAACAGTTTTTGCTGAATTTAGTCTAGTATTCTAAAAGCGAACGGGAATGTCGAAACTGCAAAGCAATTGCGAGGTGCACAGTAGTGTGTCACATACAGCACTTTAATTTTTAATTGCCGAAGTCTCGGAGAAGGACTCACAATATGAGCATTATCTTTTCCCCGTTAGAGTTGGTTCATCCTCCAGTGAGTTTCTTATTTCATGGGCGATTTTAACAAAGTCATCAACTGCGCGAGATTCATCAGCCCCACTGATAACTGTAGTCTGAAAAAGACTTCAACATGATAGAAAATACTGTTGAAGAACTCAAGGAGATAAGCAAAACTTTCACCTTCTAATAATTGTTGCAGTCCGTATGATTCCTTGATGATTGTGTTTTCTAACCTTTCTCTTGTCTGAATACTTTCAAAACTTGCAATGAGTACTTGTCGGTCTCAAATCATGAACACTACCGATACGTCGTCAATAGTAGAAATCCCATTTCGTTTCATATGGCCTTGGGAAGAGTTCTTAGAGATTCAAAACGTAGTGATTGTTAAGAACAGCCCAGCCTGTGGAATGTGCTGAGGTAACCATGTTAGCTCAAAATTTAACTGATTTAATTTAATTTAATCAAACAATGTGTGCGTGTGGATAGCTTTTGTTTCATGAGAAACTGCATTCCACTAAACTACCGCTCAAAGTGATGTTCCATCATAAGTTTGTGCTACAGGTTTCTCCCTCAGGTTGAAAGTACTGAGATCTTCCTGCAACACAGCAGTAACGCCTGCCGTCGACCTGTCTTTCACATCCAAAAGTTTAAAAACGAGATCGTTCGACTGGAATGCTGATTTTCATACAGTTCAGCATTATCACATACTGTGACTGTCCCATCAGCCTCACTTGCCAAGCAGAATGCAGTTCTGATGTCAGTAGTGAGATCCTCTTGATAGATATCCACTATACAGGCCAACGTCTCATTCTGAATACTAACTGAAGTATCCTTGACTGTTGCGACCGAGTTTAAACACAGCTGGCTATCGAGAATTGCCAATAATGAAAATAAATATCCAAAAACATTCTCCTATTACTAGAATCTTCATTTTCTTTATGGCCTCAAACGGTCAGTTCATGTGAATCTCATTTCTGTCAACAGTTTCATTGTGTCGTTTAACAGTGCTGCAGTCTGACCACTACTGGGTTGGGCAGCAATAGAAGCAGTGAGAAATGTTAGTAAAGTGACATTATTTTGTAATACAAGTGATTCATCTCTCTCATGGGGTTTGGCTGGCTCGGAAAAATGTTTTAAGTTTCAGTTGGCAAGCACCGAGCAAGTCCGACTACATGAATATGAATCAAGGGGTAAATAAAAGAAGCAAAACAATTTCTATCTAACTAGGCTGTCAGCCACTCAAATTAATTGTCGCGCCAAAACGGAACGTTTCCGACTTTTCAGCTGTTGCTCAAGACGAAAATCATGTGACAGGTGTGGACCAAGCCGGTTTATTTATAGTTTTTTCCTCAAAGGTCGGCCTACACCAGGATACTGCAAAAAAAGGGGGGCTGGAGGGGAGGGGGGTAGGACATTCGGTTCATTTGAATTGCTTATTATGCCTAAACTAAATCTAAATCTCAGAAAAAATATGAGTTCGTAGGAAACCTATAATTTCTTGAGTATGATACTCTCTCAGTCTCAGTTCAGCTGGGTTTATGCTCCGATGAGTCGAGATCCACTCGGTTAACACTCTTTCATTTTCTCAAACTGTAATCGATCTCCGACAAATCTTGTCATACATGTTGTACCTGCAGTGTCTTTTTGTTTTTTGAGTTGTCTAAAGTCTACCTGGACTAAATGGGTCCGTATTAGGCTAGTGGGTACAGACATTTTGCTTATTAAGAAAATGATTTAAATCGCCTTTTTTTTTTTCCAAGGCTGAAACAAACATGGTTCTATGTTTTGTTAATTTATATCAGATTATTACAAAGGGAAAGGTTGAGAGGGGAGAGGGGTGATGCTGTGGCTCCGGTGGGCTCAGTGAGGCGACGCCACCATCAATAGCGTGAACAATGAGTAGGAAAAGAGGGCAAGAAGGGGACGAGGAATACTGGGCCTTAATTAGCGTTGGAGGTGTAACGAGACGAATCTCAATAGCAAAAAAGAAAAACAAAGGAGGGGAGAAGGGCTGAATGAGATTATGAAATTTTAGGAAGCCATACCGCATTTATTGCTTCCAAGAGGCTGAATTTGCATTGCTCTGAATTATTGTGCTTAAACGTGTTTTTCGAACAGCCTTGTGTGGCGATACTTAGGATATTAAGGAATAGCCTAGACTTTTCGCTAGCAATATCGCAGAAGACAGCTACAGTTGGAACATTTTGGGGTCAGGAAACAAACTTCAAAGATTCATGTGCCTGTCCCTATTCAAATATGGTCAAGATCTCGTTATTTGGTCATTGTAATGTATTGGTATCATATATTTGTTTCTTCTTGGTTTTTTAAAAATGCTCTTACGCAAAACTGATGGAGGTCTGTGCTATATGCTTTTTAATAATGTTTTTGCGAACGCTCATGTAGAAGAAGCATGCACAGTACGAAGGTTGTAACAATGTTTTCTTTGCCTCTCTGCCTGTTTACCAGCCTCCAGTGTTCATGGAATGTCGTTAATAAAGGCAGACCCGTGGGGTTGAGCCCTCAGTCGTTCGGTCTATGTATACCTGACTTTTCTTTCATTAGTTTCATCTCTCAACTATTAGCGCCTGACACTGCTCTGACACAATCAGAGAATTATTTATGACCGAGCAAGGGTCTTAAACTATAGATGTAGCTGAATCAATTTCCCTTTGTCTTAATCTGATTTGTTGTTACATGAGCATTTTTTTTCCTTGCAAATCTGTGCAGCTGAAAAGTTTATAAGGAATACAATGTAGAGAAAGCTTCAAAGCGATTGATGATTCTTTTTATGACTAGTAGGTGAAAATAAACCTGCAAATCAAGGCAAAATCTTCCGTCCTTATGCGTAGACACCTGCAAGATAAAATTATTTGATAAGGGGAATGGCCTCTTTCTTACATTACTTACAATGACAAATTAACGACCTGTCAAACCTAGATTACATGTTGTGCTCTCAAATGATCTATGCACCTACTTACAGTAATACAAGAGTCGTCTGTTTAATTCGTTCAAGACCAGTAGACCACGTTTAGTTCATCCAGAAACATGCAATTTTTTGTTTCTCAAAGTGCGTTCACTTGTTCTATATATAAACATTTTATCCTTTTGAACGGTTTCAGAACCCAACACATTATTCTTCAGAAATCGATATCAAAATAATCCACATGTAGTCAGAGCGTCTTCTGGGTTGTGGTTCTATCTACCTTTTATTCGATTTTTATACCACAAAAGGCAATGAGGCAATTCTTTTAAAAGAAAACAAGGCATTGACTTTGGTTTACAATTTTTGCTTCTTTCTTGGCAAAAAAAAATTGATTCAGTGACTGATGGGCGGTTGACGCATTGCTTTGCCAAAATGAACTGTTCAGAAATGAACAATGAAGTTATTGCCTCCATGTCTTACAGAATTTAGATGTACAGAAAGAACAAAATGTAGCACATTTAATTCAGGAGCCGTCTCTGTGCGGGAGCTCGTCGCAGCCCGACTGGAACGATGTAGAAAGATTCTATTTCCAGTGGTTGGTAAAATAAAAAAAAATATGCGATGATTATATAGAGGTTGTTCAGTAACTTAATTCGGTTGACTGCTGTGTGTTTGTGTATTGCCTTGAGAATCAGCATGGAAGTATTTATTGTGACTTGCAAATAAAATAAATCTGCGGGTCTTCTCTCAGTCTCGATTTTCCTAATCTTCTTTGAGCATTTACATGCACACATTTAGACACACTCATATAATTCGTATGCCCCAGTCCCTTAAGTCTTAAAACACAATTTTGATGTTGGTTCATGGCAGTCCAAAATACCTGTTAGTGTTAGTGTTATGTTATTGATATACTGCACGACATAGATAGCCTTTTTGACCAGGTGAGTGTTCTGTGCATTCCACTGTTTGTTTTGTATCAGAGGATGCATCCGAAGTATTGGTCTCACATTTTGGTAACGTGAAATGTGTCTCTGGGTTGATTTCAGTCAGACAACAGATGACGTCAGGTATACAGATATAAGAAACTTTGCTTACAAACGTACATCCATGTCGATATTGGTGGTAGATGTGTCCAGAAGCTGGTAACGATTGAATCAGTGGTTTAACCTCATTATGAATTGCCCTCACAGATCTCTACCGTTAACCCTTAGCAGCCAGCAACAACTTCCCGCCCTCAAAGATGAAGGGTACGGACAACAAACCGGGACATCCGAAGAGGGTAAATCTAAGGAGTTATCTCTCTTGTCCTCCACTCGCGGACTAACTTCGCCTGCAGCAGGAAGGGATCCATCCTTTAAAGAATGCTCTCTTCCTGCAATTTCTGGGAAGAACGTCCTCAATCTCCGCACTCTTCCTGCCCGTAAGTGCTGCCCTCACAGAAGCTCGATGGCTCCTCCAGCTAGTAGACCACCTACGCAGACCTCAGCCCATGACTTGCCTGCGCAAGATGACCAGCACCTACCGCCGGCAGGCGAAGGGCAACTGATGCCCACTTCCAAATATGCCTTTGTTGCTTTACATACCCGCATTAGACGATGATGCCCCCTCGCAAAATGTTCTACCTCCACCGCGGGCCACGGCGCACAGTCTGTGCTCCCTCTCTACTACGACCTCCCCACTGACTATGAACGACTCATTCCCAAGGCTGCGGAGGTGAAATCAGGCGAGAACAGCAACCTCGACAACATTAACGATGATCCACTTCAGGAGCAGCTACCTCAAGTCAGCGCTAGTAGTGACTCTAAAGAAACTGATGTAGTTTTCTTCTATCAGCCTTTCTCCTGCTCATATCACACTCCTATCGCGGGGTAGGGGTTTATGCCGAGTACAAAAAAACTTTAATCATTTCCAATTAATTCAAGAAGTCAAAGCTTACACCCGTAAATGCAGACTTGGAGAATATTTTTATGATCCTGAAACCTCATCCTCCAACCTTGATCACGAGATTCCTCCTAAACTATACTTAAAAGTAAATGGACTCCTCTTAGTGGCAAAAATCCGTCTGTGAAAACACTGAACGAGCTGCCATGCAGCCGCTCTCTTATCAGAAAGTGCTTGACAACCTGTCTCCCGCAGAACGCACTGCCCTCTCAGAATTAAGAAACAATCCTAGTCTGACAATCAGACAAGCGGATAAGAGAGGTACCATGGTGGTGATGGACACGGAAACCTACAATAAGGAGATACTCAAAATTCTCAATAATCTCTTAATCCATCAAACTATTCCGTCTGACCCCACCCAAACCCACTTTCAGATTATTCAAAATCAGGTTCGCCACCTCCAATCTAAAGCTATTATCTCTGTAAAGCTGACGGACTGTATCCTTACAGGCACTGTCACATGTCCATATTTTTATGGCACACCTAAACATCACAAAGGTGTCCGTAATGGCGAACTACTTCCTCCCCACCGTGGCATTATCTCGCAAATAAATGGCCCGTCAGTGAGAGCCTCTTATTGGCTAGACAGTGTTTTAAAACCTCTGCTGCCGGAATTCTGCGGGAGTCAGTGGGTCAAAGCTAACATACATGTGTTATTCAAGTTGAACCATCTCAATCAGGGAACCCCTATTGCTCCTAACTATTTACTCTTAAGCATTGATGTTATAGACGTGTACAACAGCATTCCCCACGAGGAGGGGATTATGGCGTGCCGCCAGGCCCTGACCTTTCATTCTGAATACACTCCCTCTGCCGTACTTGAAATTTGCAAACTGCTGGAAATGGTCTTGACCCTGAACAATTTCACGTTTTTAGATCAAAACTATCTGCAAACAAGAGGCACTGTCATGGGCACACCTACGGCACCCTCTTATGCGAATCTGTTCATGGCTTTTTTTCTGGCGTAAGTACGTGGAGCCTTTGGCAAATCATGGTCCATTCGATACAAGGATGATCTTGCGGCGCTCCATATGGGGGGGGCGGGGGAGGGGGGGGGAGAGATCATTATGTTCTCAGACAGTTTTGAACGGCATCCACCCAACCATCAGATTCAAATGTGAAGCTAGCAAAACCTTTATACCCTTCTTAGCCCTCAAAATTCATCTCCTGGACGGGCGACTGGAGACAGACCTCTTTGTCAAACCAACAGATTCCCAGAGATACCTGTCTCCGTCGTCTATAACCTTCCCAGACATATTTTTCGGTCAGTAGTCTATAGTGCGGCCCTCAAATTCAAACGCATCTGTTCCAAGGAAATGATATTCTTAATCTGGTCAGCAGTGGATATAGGGAACATTTTGTCCGCCAGATCACTGAAAAAGTACGGGCTCTGGACAGAAAGTCTCTGCTGGAATACGAACAAAAGCAAACTGATGAAAACGAGGTGGGGTTTTTTTCTGTTACCACCCACCACAAAAACCTCCCAAAAGTTCAGCAGTTCCATAAAGACAGTCAGATCATACTAGAAAAATCGACTAAAATGAAATCTTTCTCTAAGCCGCCTTTAGTGGCCCTACTGCAGCCCATTAGCCTTGAAAATCTTCTCATTAAAACTCGCCCTCCCACTGCTGTGGCCTCCCCTCAACCAAGAACTCACCTTCACTCCCCCAGGAACCATCCCTGTGAAAGTACAAGATGTAAAACATGCCCCTTCATGACCAAAACCAGTTTCGTTCACAGCACCTCATATAGCTTCAAACAACCTCTCCGCGACAACATCACCTGCAGCACTCAGAACCTTATTCATCTCCTGCAGACAATGCTCCAAACAATACACTGGCCAAACACCACCACCCTACCAACCAGATTCAACAACCACAGATACTCAGTCATTATATACAACATGTCAGTGCCGGTCGGGGAACACTTCAACTCCCCTGACCACAGCGGTGTGAGGGATCTGATGCTCCAAGGCAAAGAAGTTGTCCATTACCCCAGTGGGGCTGCCCTTAACGAGCGAGAGTCCTACTGGATGTGGAACCTGGGGTCCCACCGCTGCCGTGGAGGTCTTAATATTGAAGAGCCTCACTTCAGTAACCTTCCTTTCGAAAACTGATTTCCCCCCCCCCCCNCCCCCCTTTTTACCCTTTCCCTCCTCGTGGGATTATGATATGTAAGGTATACAGTATTGTATCCTTTCTCTTATATTTAAGGGGGAGGAAAGTGAGCTCAGTCTGATAATTTTTCAGATGTTATATGATGTAACATAATTATTTTAGGGAAGTGTGTAACCAGGGATTTTACCAGATTACTGTGAATGATAAATTTTGAGGAGATGGGCCAAAAAAAATCCTACACTAGAAATTTCTTGTCCCTGCCGGGGATCGAACCAGGGTCTCTCAGCTTGCACATCTGAACATCCACCACACTACAGGGACGCTAACTTCACAGCAATTTAATTCTTAAAAACCTACTGCCTGAATCGGTCCCTAACTTCCACGTGCGAACCTAGTTTTCACCCGTGACCCTAACACACTTCCCGACTGCTCACATATAGCAAGGTGTATATATATAATAAGCTGTTTCGTCTATATATGCTCAGTCGTATGCCATTGTTTGTATCTCTATACTATAGCAATCGGAGAGCCCGTCTGGACTCTCCCCTCGTTTTTCATTTAAATCCGAATTTCCGTATTTACCTACCTTGCATAACATGTACTTATTTTACTTGATAATTTAGTGGTAGCCCCTAGTTAGGCCAATTCTAGTCGTATTTCTGTATTGTCGAGATATACCAAGCTTGTCTCTTTTATACGTATGACTTCCTAACTTGACCCGCTGCTTTCTCCCTCCACCTATATTATTGACTGCTTGTAGTCTTGTAGCTCAGGTTTTTCTTGGGGGAGTCCCTCATATCCCCTCCCCCCCCCCCCCNCCCTTTTACGCACAACTCTTTTCTTCTTACCTTAATTCACTCCTCTACCAATTGTCTTATCCCGTGATCCAGGTTCAGTTCTTATTGTCTTGACCCGCTATTTTAAGACCGCCCCACTTAATCGATCAATAACTGACTTTTAGCTCACTCTTCCATGCTTGTCTTTTTCTTTTTAATGTGATTGCTTTTATTGCGAAAGTTATAATTCTTGTTTCATTCTATTGATAAAGGCCTTAGAGCCGAAACGTTTAGAAGTAATTTTCTTTCCTTAACTAGATTTTTAATAAATTCTGTGAAGTAATGTTGAGCTTTTAATTTTTCTCAGTTTTAAATGAATTGATTAAGTAGTAGCTTTGAACATTCACAGACTCTGAATGACACACTGGAATCTTTAGGGTTCCCATGTGAAGAAAACAACGACAAAAAAATGACGAAACGACGAAAAAAAAAATAGAGAGAGACCACGGAAATTAACAAAACAAAAATTTTAAAAGCTGTTATAGGTTGTGACCTTTGAAGAATGCAGAACAATCCATTTTCAGTCATAAAATTAAACTAACAAAGAAAAACAAACGCAAAAAAAAACAACTAGGTGAGCTGAAAATGTTTTAAAAAAAGCACTATGAGCGCATTGGAAATAGTAATGCGGAACTGCCCGTTTGTTGTTTTTTTTCCTCATTTCCGAGCTTCCCGTCCATTTAACGTTGTGCAGGCTTGCGAGTGGCATAGCCTTAGTCCCTCCGAGTTCGTCAATAATTGGTGGTATTATCGGTTACAAATAACAGAATTACTATATAATTACGATCACTTCGCTGGCGTGATGTAACGTGATAATATACTTTTATTAACAATAAGCTTGCCAACACTTTACCTTCAGATGTCACTATTATGGTTTCTTTCAGTTCGAATAATCGTTCTACTCGTATCGTTCTGGCCATTGCCCTACAACAGACAGTAATGGAATTTGATTTCGTTACTTTCAGAACATCAGTTCATCCAGAGATCAGTTGCTCCAACTTCTTATGCAACTGATATCCCAACTGCGTTTATGTAGTCTTTACACCGTATTCGAAAGTCAACGCGACGAAATGGCTGTCTTTTGCTCCTAGTGTGCTTCCCAGCTAATAGACAGGTCACGCTGGACTTTCCTGAGACAGGTTTATATGCTCTTTATAATACGTTACAAAAAATGCGGGCCCAAAATTCCCGCCATTTTGTTGCCAATGGTCCACGTTATAAAAGCCAGCGATTACGAATCTCGAATCTAGCCATTCGTCTGGAAGCCCTGTTGGCCCACTGTATAATCTGACATTCTAGTCGACAGTTCTGTCATTTTATTATTGCTTTTGATATCTCCTGCTTAGAGCGGAAACTCTGTTGCGGAGTCCGAAACAAAGGAGGATATTAATGGTATCTGAATAAGTCGTGGCTTCCAAACAAATGGCTTGGCTCCAGTATTTCCTTACACTCGAAGTTGGTAGACTATTCTTAAACTATAATCAGTACATCTAGATATCCTTATGTTGCACCTTGCATTAGCCTGCCTGAGTACCTAACGTTTATTTAGATTATGCCACCCCACCCGTACTGATTATATCTGTTCATTTGCTCACAGGTTGGACGACAAGAGCGATCTCACAGTATGCCATACATCCATTCAGGGAGTGGACACTATCGTCACGGGATGGTGCAGCTTATGATTCACACCATAGATCCCATTACCGAGGGTATGTTGGAAAATGTGAGTGAGTGAGTGAGTGAGTGAGTGAGTGAGTGAGTGAGTGAGTGAGTGAGTGTGAGTGAGTGAGTGAGTGAGTGAGTGAGTGAGTGAGTGAGTAGGTCAGTGTGTGTGTGTGTGTGTGTGTGTGTGTGTGTGTGTGTGTGTGTGTATGTGTGTGTGTGTGTGTGTTAGAGAGAGAGAGTGCAAGAGTATGTCTGTGTGCATATTTACATATTATAAAAGTACCGTGTCGAAAACGTGGATTACCCCACGCCTGTCTTTCCTCTCCCGCTTGTTCCAACCCGTTGTCCGTATCCATTCCTAACCATCCCGTCAGACTGGATATTATAATTGTATTGCTCTGCACGGATAGCTTAACAAAAAGGATAAAACTTTGTCTAATGTAATGGAACTACATGTAATATAATAATCCAAGTTATATGAGCGGACAATCATGATATCTCCTCCCATCCATTTGGGTACTGGCTCGAGGTATGCGCCTCTGCTACTATTCCTCCTTCTAAAATACTGAATGGTCCCCAAACAGTTTAAGAAATTCAAAGTCCGGTAATTCAAGAGTTACAAAATAAGTAGGATAAAACTTTTAAGGACTTAAAAGACATATATAATCCATAATTGTTGCAAGCTTCACTGATTTAGGTGCTAAATTTTTGTCAAAACCAAAACGTTAAAAACACATGTCAAAAAATTTGACATCCTGGGACATGAATCCAGGTAATTCCTACGGTTGTGCTAGGGAAATCTTTTTATTTAAAGAAGCCGGAATTAGAAATGACATGAGGAAAATACTGAAATGACTATGGCTAAACTATTATTTTCCTTATTCATTAAATAAAAATGCCCACAGTGAGGATCGAGAACCGAACCTTTAGTTCTTGTGTCCAGTGTTCTCCTAACTGAGTTCAAGGTGATAATAAACTGGACCTACCACGTGAATAATGTCACTACTGCTATTTTTACCCGTCTTTCTCACAAGTGTACTGAAGTTAGCCTAGCCAGTGGTTAGACGTGATATTTTTTTATTTTGATCTGTGAAATAACCATAGCATCTACACAGTTGAAATTTGGGACATTAGCAGACAGCTATAATATGCTAACTTGCGCGAAAGTAAGTTATTGAAATTTCAAATTAAATACACTTTTTTCTTGGAGAGCGGAGGGGGGGTTGAGCACCTGTGATAATTACAGGGTCACTTACAGTAGGATAAGATGGCCCAGAATTCCTGGACTTCGTTTGTCAAAATCTGGAGATAATATTTCAGTGTCAGTGCAGCTGCTGCTGTGGGCTGGTACAGAATTTGGAGAAGAAGACATGTGGGTATTTTGAAATAAATCTGTAGATAGTTGGTTGCATTCAGTTATTTACGTATGAATAAGGGTATTTTTAAATAAATCTATAGATAGTCGGTTTACATTCAGAAAAATAAACAAATATCTTGCTGCTTTGTTGTGACCAACTTTTGTAATTGTATCAATGTACTTGTTGTTTGCTTTAGAGACTCATGGTATGTGCAGCAAATTATGTACACAATTATTGCTTATCACTTCTCTTCAACCCTTCTAGCCAAAGCCCACGACAAGGCTATGCAGCTTCAGGCTACTGTGAAGGTTATTGTGAATCCTGATGCCCCAGAGAGAGGTGCCAACAACAACAATGCATCACGAGTAGACCGTGATAACAATATGCAGATAAAAGTATGCATCACCTCCCTATTCATGTTATAGAAGATTCCATCATCATCATCATCACCATCATAACCACAGTGGTTGAACGTAACGGACTTCACAACTAGGAAATTAATAATGAAACAAAAAGCTCTTGGAGCGTGGTTTCAAGCCAGGTCTTTCATTTTCATTTCAATATTAGCGGGGACTTTGATGCCATAGCGCAGTAGTGAGGCATGAGCGACATACAGTAGATCAAGCTGATATGGTAAAACACAGGAGATTCTCGGATAATTAATGGTGCATCAACATTATGTCTTGTTTCAGAAAGGTTTCCATCGTTTGTGGCGTGGTCCTCATAATCAATATCCTCGTCTATGCATATTTATAGGCCATTACCATCGTTGCGTAAGAGTGGGCACCAGCAGCAGCCCCACATTCATTATCAACGCAGTCAGACATGTGCGCTAAATGAATAACATCATAACTGTTCTATGTTAAATTTTACCCAGGTGATTTCTAATGGTAAGATGCGAAATGGAACCGACAGCCCCGTACACTCATCAGTGACTTTGCCACAGGGAGGAGCTGTAACTAGCAAGGGGGACAACGAGCGAGATCTGGAAACAGGGTCAAAAGTCACAAGTCGAGATGTGAATATGTCTATACAGGATTCTCCACAAAAAACAACGGACAGTCATAGTACAGCTGAAGAGGTAATGAAAGTATGGGAGGGAGTGAGAGAAAAAGCGAGAGAGGAGGGATAGAGAAAGCGAAGGAAGGGTAAAGGGAGAGGAGAGTGAGGAATCAAGCTGTCAACAGAGAGGTTTATGACTGCTGTAAAATTAATGGCTTCTCTACTATTGGGTGACACCCCAGGCTGCCAACATACAGGTCCATTGAAATGGAAACGACTCTTGATCCCTTCTGCCACCTAAAGTGCAGGAAGCTGGAGATGAAAGACCGCCAAACAGAGAGCAACAGACAACACGACAGACAGAGGAAGAGACCCAAAGATGGAGAACGTTAGAAAATGAGGGAGAGACATTAAAATACACAGAAAGGCAAATAGTCACAGAGATTGCCAGAGAGAGATGGGGAGGGAGAGAAACAATCAGAAAGGCAGACAAAAAGTGAGAAAGATTCACAACAGACAATCATAGAAGAACACGGAGAGACAGAGAATTAGAAAGAGGATATATAAACAGACAGACAATCTGACAGACAGACAGCGCCATAAGGAGACAAAAACCTATAGAGACAGATTGAGAGGTGGAAGGTAGAGAGATATATAGAGAAAGTCATTTTAGACAGAGAAACAGACAGACAGAAGAAAAGACAGACGGAGGTAAAGAACGACAGAAAGACAGAGAGAAAGTCAGGTAGATAAACAGAGACAAACATAAGACCGAGGAAGAGGCAAACAGAGACACAGAGAAACACAGAGGCAGGAGGGTGGGCAGACAGACAGACAGACAAACAGACAGACAAACAGACAGACAGACAAGCAGGCAGGCAAATTGAGAGACAGACACACAGAGAAAGACAGTAAAAGATAGAGAAAGACAGAGACAGGGCGATTTCGACAGAGAGAGACAGATATAGACACAGAGAGATATATAGTTGGACAGAGCATCAGACAGAACAGGATAGATATACAAGCAAAGACAGACTTAGAGAGAGAGAAACAGACAGATAAATACTGAAATTGAAAAGCAGGCAGAGACAGCTAGAAGTAAAGGCAGAAACACACAGAGAGACAGACAGCAATGTGATGAACACAGAAAGAAGCAGACAGTTACAAAGACAGAAAGACAAGCAGGTGGTTCAGCTTTTGAAAACAATTATCATAAAATGGAGGTATGGACATAGACGCAGTTTACTAGCCTTTGTAAGGAATGAGAAGGAAATGGAGAAAGAAAAGTGGTAGAGTGATGGAACAACTTTTGTCACCAAGAGCATATCAATGAGGCTTTTAAAGTTCTTTGTATTCAAGCGTGGAGATGATGAGAGTCTGTGAGCCTAGTTTGTCATAATCATGTTGTACATAATAAGGGTGTTTCACGGGAAGTCGCAACTGCCCCATAACCCTCCTCCCAAGGCAGTCACCAAGTAGAATCCAACAGGGCTTTGGCTACACCAAGTATCTCTTTGGGCAGTGGCAGTGGTACTTATTTTGTCCTCCCTTTGCCGACCAAAAAAGGAAAAAATGTATGAGGTGTAACAAAACAGAATCGATAATTTCATTTTCTTTTTCCAGTATGATTATGTATAAGTGAAGTAGCAACAGACCTCATTAGCAACTGAAACACGCACATTTACATTAAGTATACATTTAGATTTTATTCCACTATTTATTTCGAGATCAGAGGCAGGCAATAAGGCTGAATAGGTTTAAACAAGGTTTATTTTTTTAAAAAGCCCAAACCACAAAGTAGAATATGGGCATAATAATGACAAATGACCATACTGATTAAACATCAAAAAAAAAAAACCATCAATCAATAAATTTAAAAAATCAATCAACCATTCAGTTCACTGGTCAATCGATCAATCAATCATTCCAATCATCAATCAGTTAATCAGTCGATCAATCTACTGTCTCTAGCAATCAAATCCATCTATAGGGCACACACAAGAACTAATTAACGACAAAGTCATCGATATTGGACACAAATTCTTGGCAATAACTTTCATCCTGAAGGCTACTGTATCTCGAAATTTTGTATTCATGGCGTTCTACTACGATCTGACAGTCTCAGTTATTTTTTACCTAACTTTGACAGGTCTTGACAAGTATTTGCGATTCTAAGCAGTTCTAAGTACAGTTACTTTACCATGCTGGTGCGGTTGGGATAATGTCTGGGCAAAGGCCGTTCACATTGTTCAGTAAACTACGGAACAGGGAACCTGGATCATTGAACAAATATGATATTGCTGTTTAGGTATCTCTGTTATAGCAGGTGGGAGGGTGGGTTTTCAACTTGGATATGTACAGGTAGATTGAGCACGAATGATTTTTATGTCCTCATGCTTACGACATAAATACATTTATGTTCAAAACATAACATATAATTGATGATGTGGTTAACTATGGCCACTTCTGTGAAGTGACGGTTTTATTAAAATATCAATTACATTTATTTATCTCCAAAATGATTTAGGTGACTTGAATATTAAAAATGAATGAACATGACTGTGTTCTGCTTGGATGGTCAGTGTGACATTTGTGGGTTCGAGAAACTCGTTATCAGATATGATCTGTAACATCAACTATATTATAATAATTATAGAGGGAAAACAGGTGTGAGTTGCATGATAAAAATGATTCATGTTATCATGTTTTCCGCTATCAGAATGGCCAGGGCGCCACGTCCCAAGTGCCACTGGAAGAGGAGGAAGAACCGCTCGACATCAGTTGGCCCGACACATGGAGAAAGCGTATAACGTACATCCTACTGGCTCCCATTGTCTTCCTCTTATACTTTACATTACCCGACGTCAGAAGACCTGTGAGTATTGCTTGGGTTGCAGATTCTCGACTCATATTACAGCTATTGCACTTACAGCATTTACTTCAGCAACAGTATCCTGGAGGTACTTGATACCTGTCATCGCTATTGGTCACATATTCTTGGCAATAACTTTCATCCTGAAGGCTACTGTATCTCGAAATTTTGCATGTACTGAGGCAGCATTTAATGTTCTCTTTGTGAAGAATTTTCCCCACACGTGGATTGTGATTTCTTTCATTCAGTAAACACACACCCCTAGCAACGACCAGGAATAAACTGTATGTATATATGTGATAAAACTATTATAATGTAAGCATACAACATTGTGTGACCTTTTGGTGGCCTTTAAAATGAAAATAAGACCATAATGCCCCTTCCCATGATCAGTTTTTGACTTTGTAAGGACTATTTAAAATTTTCCAGCTCCATTATACATCTTTATGTTTAAAGGTGACGACGCAACTACACATGCCCTGATTACTGATGTATCATTTAAGTTTCCCTAACCTCATACGTCTACCTCCCGTAGTGCTGTGAAAGTGAATAAATTCTGAACGTTTACAAGCACTTGCGTCCAATAACGCAGAATTTCATTCCTGCATTATGGGTACAGTCATCAGTCACATGGGGCAAGGCCTGGGTTGCAGAGTGGATGAGGGTTTCTACAGCTTTCGGAAACTCAGTAAATGCAGTGGAATTAGAATGTATTGCAACCTTTTTGCTTAGTGTTAAGGTCTTAAATTTGTTCTTTAATCAATAAAAGCACATCAGAATGCCAGAATGACTGCACAACACCTCACTGAAAAAATACACTGTAGTAGAAAATTATTAGCGTCCCTTGGAAAGATGTGCCGTTGAAAGATGTGAAAGATGTTCCCAGAACAAAGTAAGGGAGCCATCTCCACAGGCCAAAGTTTCTAACTTTCTCTAAGCAACTTTCTCTAAGTTTCTTTAAGTAGTGAGATATTATGACGGGCAGAATGGACTTATTAAACATACTGTTCAAATTCCCTGTCAATGCAATGTTTAGTTAATAGAAGATGGTGAGTACCAGTAAACTTTTAAATTTATTTTTTTTTAATTATAGTTTTGCACACATGTGTTAACCACAGCCAACACAGAAAACGAACCTCAAAATTAAGATTTTACAAATCAGAAAAGGTGGCGTACATAAATGAGTATCCTATTTTACACAAGATATCCCAAGATTTTTACCCGTAGGGCTATAGAAATGACTTATTATTGTCATTGTCCATGTAGGATATGCACTCTGAAGGTGTATTGATCTTGCTGAATACTGACTTATCAGTTCCATGTAGGCTTATCTATGGTAATAAGAAGTTCTTTGGAGCCAGTTGATTGGCCTGCACCAAAACCGGTCCAGTAAATAATTGCGACTAACAAAAATCGTCTTATTCAAATCATTAACCTCAGGATTCGGGTATTTCAGCAGTCTTATCTAGTTGGCTTGGCGAGGGATAAAGTGCAGTTTAGCTGAGCCGATCCTGTATATTGGGAAGTCGAATCGATCCTCGCTTGATCTTTGTCTAGTTCAGGCTTTCATGTTCACCTTAACATTCAGTGGCTCCAGTATCGCGACAGGAGCTGAAATCGCTCTAGGAAACCAATAAC
>JAWQUT010000160.1:843941-875490 GCA_033807755.1 Ellobium chinense
TAAATGTCGTTTGACTTTGTGCGACAGAAACGCGCATAGAGAGGGCAGTTCCCCTTCCCCCTAGTGTTGTTTTTGTTTTCATAAACGATAAAATTATCCTTACCAATACCAAACATTCCGCATACAGGCTTTCCAGCACATCTCTGCCTATTATCTAATAATAACAGCTTCATTGATGATATACAGATGCTATGACAATGACTTTTCGTTAATAACGCCTGGTAAGATCAACTCTGTTAATTAAGCCAGATAAGTGATTCAAGAAGACCGGAAGTAAGGATCGATCCTGAACTCGATCCTCAGCGAGTATCGGACGCGACCCACGACCCGGATTATGGTTTATGGTGTTCTTGTGACGGACGCGGCGTTATTTATAACAGTGAGGCCAGCCCTCCTGTTGTTGTTGCGTCCACCAGTGTGTTTATTACATGACACATTGTATTATTTTACGATTGCTAAGGCATAATTACTTTACCGGCGACTTCTCTAAAAGGTAAACAGTCATAAATCCGGGGCCGGCAGAAGTAATAGCGGGTTCGGGCATAGAAGAGTAATACAGGGACCTCTGGTTACCTCACTTTTGGCCAGGCTTACAAGATCTAGCAATGCCATGGCAGTTTCGTGTTTCCACAGCAGTTCACTATTACGAGGACTTGCACAACTAACGGACATTTCATCGCCTTCGAGACGTGGGCAATGCCGTAAATTCAGAGCTCCGAATCATGCACCCTTTGGAGAATAATTGTGCAGACCTTTGTGTACCCACTGAAGACATACACTTAAGAATGCCTGAAAAATCGAAGTTTTTATGATGGTTTCTGCTCAGATTATTAACTCACATGTCATACTTGGTAGCAAACACTGGCTTTGTATTATGTAATTATATTTGCAATGCACTGAATGTCTTCATAAGATCAGTAAAAGAACAAGAGCCAAAATCTCGTCAAAATTTTTTTTGTGTTTTTGAATGACACTATAAAAATATTATAAGAACAGCATGAAGGGGGGCTTTGTGTTTCCTGGCGTAAGACCACCGTGAAGAAATGTAGTCTGCATTACTTCCAGAAAACAAAAAACTCATTTCTTGATACAGGTCTGAAACGTTTATCTCTGATACAGTGATTGATTTGTTAAGTGTCAGTTTGGATGAGTTGAATTTAGAAGCTTTCGCTGCAGTCTTTGGACATGGTAGTTCGATTATTATTATATTTTTTTTAATAGGAACGATCCAGTCACAAAAAAAAATGGGTCATGCTATAGTTTAGTGAATCTACATTCTCAGTCTTGGCACAGATTTCCTCACTCCTGCATGAATAATCAAAGAATAAGAACAAAAGAGTACAGATTCACGGTATAACTCGAAATGATTGTTATTTAAAATAGAGATAAAGCACGCACAATGTAGATTGTAATAGATAAGACCATCGTTGTAGGCAATTGCTTACCTCGTTGTTACAGTTTTGTTGATGATAGTAATCTCCTCTCGTCTGTATGCTCCCCAGGACCGACGCCGTTTTTTTGTTTGGACATTTGTAGGCAGCATTCTCTGGATTGCTGGCTTCTCATACTGCATGGTGTGGTGGGCTAACCAAACAGGCGAAACGATTGGAATACCAGATGAGGTAAAGTAGTACTGTCACTTTGATCGTTTTCGCTCCACGGGTACCACGAGGGGCAACTTCTAATCATCTGAAGACAGCTTATCAATGTCACAACGCCTTGTTGCCCACTAATCCCATATTGATGGCATAGACACAAAATATGTGTGATTGGCGGAGCTGTCAGTTACTCAGCAGTTTCCACAGAACTTTAAAAAACATTTTTCCATGGCTTTTCCACGATATTTTCCAGGTAACCCAACATGTTTTCCATCATGATAATGTAATTAATATGATGATGACGTAAATAAAGTTAACGTAATTAAAACAATTTTTAAACAATTTTTTTGTGATGTGAAAGTTATCCAGGATTCGTCAACTTTTCATTTCAGTCGATGCATGGGAGAATAGTTTCAGGCAAAATTATGACCTGGACATCCAATTTTTCTAATCTTCATGATTTATTTTTTTTCCATGATCATAGGCGGCCATTTTTGCAGATTCTAGGTAATTTCCAGTCCTGGAAATGCCAATGGCAATTTTTAAATGATTTTTACAATTGTATAGGTTTGAGACAAGACTGAGAATATGTATTACAAGAAGTATATAATGCTATTGAATTACTCGTAACACACATCAGATCACTCTCTAGATGCTTGTATTTACTGTAATAGGTACTTAAGTTGCATTATACACTTTAAACTGAAAACTAAACTCAAGATCATGTTGTTTTTTTTGTTGTCTTTTTCTGAATTTCTTTCCAGGTAATGGGGCTAACAATTCTGGCTGCCGGCACCAGTATACCTGATCTCATTACCAGTGTTATTGTGGCCAAGAAGGGCTTTGGTGACATGGCTGTGTCCAGCTCTGTAGGAAGCAACATCTTTGATATCACTGTAGGGTGAGTTCAGGCACTGGTTAGGGTTCTCTACTGTTTAGGGATTAGGCATGGTTTATGACCTCATACTTGTTTTCAGACCGAGGAAATTATTATGACTTCAAAATTCTTTGTGGGTACAGAAGAAGAAAGAATGTGGAATAAGACCACCCAGCGGTGGATCCTGGCTGTTGTCTGGTGAAGCAAGACTACATGCTCACCAAGGGGTCTAATCTAAGAGCGACACTATCTTTAAGTTTTTTTTTTAATTCTCTCTCTCTCTCTCTCTCTCTCTCTCTCTCTGTCTCTCTCTCTCTCTTTCTAGCTTGTCTCGTTTCTCTGTTCCCTTCTTCCTCGTCTCTTTATCGTGTATCTTGCCTCCTTTCTTTGCAATGGAATCATTTGACCCTCGGGACTTTCCCGCATTACCACTATGCAAAATTTCGAGAATCTGGAACTTACCTGAACAAATACAGCCTGGTTTGCCGAAGACAAATGTCGAAAAGCTATGACGCGGACCATAACCTAGATCATGCCTGTAAATTACAATATTATTAAGCGTTATTTCTTGGGCTTCTCAGTAGACCATATATTCGTGTTAATCTCCGTGGGTCAAGTGTCTGAGAATTAAAAAAAACAAACGTTCTTTTTGCGAAATCTGAACAAACATAAATTGTAGGCTTCTCTGCAACCTTTTATCAGGATGTATTCAGCATGATTTAGGTGTCCTCGCGTGTCTCTCCACACCCCTATCCAGTCTGGTTTCACTCCAGGTTTCGCCGACCAGATTGTTTGTTGTTTGTCTTGTTCAGAGTGTCAAGATAAACATTTTTGACAGTCTGGTAAGTGCTCGCTGGGATTTGCTGGGAATCACGACCCTGAAGGGCATGATTTCGACTACGTTTTGTTTTCTTTCACCATAGACCCTGGACCCAAATTCGGCACTCATTCATCAAACTGGTGTTCATGAGAATCAGTCAGTATCACTGAATTCGTCATATCAGAGAATGATTTCAGCCTTGGTTTACATAAGTGCTAACAAAATGCTTAAATTTAGGATACTTCTTCCCTTATCTACATGTGCCCAATATGAAAATGGGGAGAGGGGCTTACAGCTGTGATTTTTCTATTCATAACATTGCTTTATTCGTTGTGCTATATGTCAAAGAACCCCACAAGCGTGTTGTTAATCAAAGAATGCTACAAGCGTTTTTTGTTGGTTTTTTTTGCGCTAAATCACTATTTAAAACGGCAAACTCATGTAGTTCATTAAAAATGCCAAGTTACTTTTCTGAAATAGTGCTCATTCATTTTAAATAATGTGAGGTCAGATGAATGGTCTGATTGGAAAGATAGTTTGCTTTAATCATTGCTTTACTTGTAACTTCCCCAGCCTGCCGATTCCGTGGCTCATGTATTCGGCGGTCAACGCTGGCGATGCGTACTTAGTCAGCAGCAGGGGTCTGCTATGCTCCATATTCCTTCTGTTCTTCATGTTGATTGCTGTCATTATCGCCATAGCAGCGTCAGGTTGGAAGATGAGCAAGGTGCTGGGCTTGTCTATGCTTTTTCTGTATGTTGTATTTGTTATATTAGCCGTATTGTTGGAGTATGGAAAGATAGTTTGCCCAAATCCGTAACGTCTAACTCCAGATGTCTAACTGATTGTGCGCGGTGTTGACAGTGTTTTTACCGGGTGTTAAAAAAAAAAAAAGGACGACTTTTTTCTGAGTAACTCGCTGAAAACTTAAGCATTTTTTTTCAACATTTTCAACATTCCCCTGAAATAAAATTTATAAAATGTCACACAAACAATCTTATGATCATGGGAAGCGTCAAAGTGACATCATTTTTTTCGGCCGTCGGAAGCAATGCGAAAACAGTTAATTTACTTTAATGGTATTGAATACAGCGACATGTTTTCACTGCTTTTTATAACCAATAAATACATTTGGATTCTATGGCCACAACATAAATTTTACTTTTAAAGATCCTTTCTCCTTCTAACAAGCATTATTAGAGGACGAAATTTAAAAAAAAAAATCAATTGGGTTCCGCATTCACTCATTAGTTCCTTGAAATTTAAGTGTGGGGAATCGTGAATGCATGTTTCCATTAAAAATGTGGAGAAATCTCCACAATAAACGAAGTCACTTATACAGTGGAAAATATCCCACGTACAGCAGTTGGAGACAAATTCCGACTATGTACTAGCGAATGCATAGAATGGAGAGAGGGGGACATTCAGAGCTATGTTATGCTCATCAAACTCACTTGTTTTAGCACTGATGCCCTTTAACATAATGCTGTATTCGTTGACAGAATGAAAAGTTTGAAAAATACTGTTTTGCCATTGCATAAGACCGTATAAAGCATCCGGATTCGCATCTTTTTTAAAAAATATAAATTTTCCTGTGATTGTTTAAAAGACATAGGGACTTCTGCTTTTCAAGCAAATTCCTCTGGAATGGATTTTACTTCCTTAAAATATTGTAAATTTCCATTTCCTTAAGGTTCATGCGAATTATTCACATTAAAGTGGTAATGTTGTTTGTTGAAACACTCTGTAAATATTCAACATTGTAATTTTGTGCAGACCCCAGCCAAATATTTGCTTAGGGCTGAGCACTAGGAATGTCTCTCTCTCAAGCTTATACTAGGCAACCCCTTTAAGAAATATATTGTGTTGTGGGTATGCCGATCACTGTTTGCCTAATCATAAAGGATTCAGTTGAGATGTTAACAGTTCACCCTGAAACTTGAATTGTGTTTACAGATACAGTATTTTATCAAAAGATATCAGTCCATTCATGCAAAGTTTTGATCTGTATGTACTGACACAATATACTGGCGTCAGAAATGTAATTCTCTGGTTGTCTCATTTTGTAATGCCAATGTGTACATATAAAAATACCAAATCAAGAAAAGCTGCACCACCGTAGTAGTTACAGTTACAGTTACAAAGCGATTTTCACACGAACCCAGGTGAATGCAGCTCACAGCACAAACAAAAAAAAAAGTGATAAGATTTGAAGTTCACAAACAAGAACAAGGTTTTTCTTCAAAATCTTCTCTGCCAATTAAGGGATGTTTCACAACTGTGCATGGACGCCTAACCGGTTTTTCCTAAAGGATATAGACTAGATCTAATATGTTTTCATTTTTCTCCTGTGTTCGTGGTTAAAGTTTTCTTGATAATGTTCTTTTAAAATATCGTACGGTACTAGACTATTGCATGGACAAACATAACAGCAACGTGACCAAAAAAAAAAACAACATCTTGACTAGACTCGATAATACTGTGATCCCTGTCTTCGTGTCATGAAAAGAGAAAGTGGAAAACTTATATAAGATTCTTGGTGACATTCTAATAACAGACCTACAGCAGAAGGGTCAGATGCCGTATTCGAGAAGAATCTGGCTGTCTGACGTTGATCGCTGTTGTTCTATATTGAGAGGTAGGCTTTGGGTAAGTAAGGCAAACACAGGGACGTCATATTTAAAAATTGCGTTCCATTAAATGCACAGTAGGGATCGTTTGGACAACTTGACGGAAGTATGTCCATATGTCTGTTATAAAGTCTCCCATAATGAGTCTTATTATTTTATACCCAAAAATGCCATTACTCGCTGCTTTCAAAGGACTGCCTTAGCATCGCCCCGCGCTTCTGAATTCGCTATGCTACTAGACTACTGTCCCTCATTGAAAACGCATCAATGTATGCATAGACTATTTCTTTTCCCAAAAACATGAATTTGAGGGGTCATGATTTTTATTCACCGTGGTGTCCGTATAGTTAATGTTTGTTTCCTATTGTTATTTTGTGCAACACTTCGCTTCAAAATTAACGTGCTGTACGTGATGCATTTTGATTGATTTCGGCGCTACACAAGGACCAAGAGTTTCTATATTGGGCTAATTCTCATAAACTTGCTGTGAATGAAAAGACAAGTGTCAACCTCTGGGAAGCTAATCTTTAACACCGGTTTCATCGTGCTCAAGATTGTCATTCCACGTATGAAAGCAAACGATCGGACTGAATGTGGTGAAATGTCGACCACGGCATTGCTTAGTGCTTTGAATGTCACCATTTTGAAAGTCCATGAGCGATAAGGACTACAGGAAACGCTTATAATCGCCCCCGACATTGTCAAAAGCTAGTGATGACACCTGCACAAAGCCGTGGAATTCGCCTTGCCTCCATGAGAAAACGTTTTCGGCGACAGCAGCAATATCAGCACAAACTCAAAGAAACATGATCAGTGCTTCAACCGTCTGTCGCAAACTGCGCGCTACAAACTTAATCAACAGGCGATCTGCCATAGACCACATTATTATTGGGCAACAGATGGGGGACGGATTGGCTTGGAGTGAAATTTCAGTTTATGCATTGTTTCTAACTGCACTTCTTTGATCACCATCGATACCGATGATTATTTCCTCTCTCGATTATTCTGGTGACTTTTGATTTCGATCCCCACATTACATAATTCCATCTAAAATGTTTCAGAACAGCCCAAAGTTCAGAAGTTTATCATCAGAAAATTAATAAGTGGATAAACATTATTAATATAAACCGTGCCTTTGAATGTTTCTTTTATGTGAAGTATATAATCATTATTATTGGACTGACTGATGCGTTTTCCTTGTCTTAATGACAAAGTGGTTTCAATTTCTATTCTTTTATCGTCCCACACGTAATGTTGCTCTATTTCATTGCCAAAGGTAAATGTCTCTAACAAGGTTCTTGAATAACCTTTCGTTTTATTAGCTGTTAAGAGGTATCTACCAGTATGTTTCTTTAATGTTTACATTTTAAATGTACAACTATGCATATTTGAGCAACGTATTCATTATCGATCGTTTGTAACGTTAAAGGACACATGACAGCATGAAAATAAAAAGTATAGCCTGTTAACACAAACTGCAAAATTCTGAAACAATCCGTTCAATTTGTACTATTTTATTTCTCTTCTTAGCCTGACAGGGCAGGAACTTCTGCAAAAACTTTTCCTACGTCGTATTCTTGTAATGTTTACATTTAAAGTGGATTCTTTTGACAATCAATAACAAAACAAGTTATTTTGAAAAAAAAACTTGTTCTATTATTTGTGAACGCATTTTAGATCAGAAATAGTAAAAAAAAATGCATGGTATTGTAAAAGTAATGAACTGACATGGTTCCCACCATAATATCGCTACGTGATATTTACTTGGACTTTTAATTTTGTGCACTCTAGCGAATTTGATTTGACGCATTCTGACCACTGCACCACTTTCTTCTGTAAGCTAGGAAATAGTGACTGAAGAAAATGTAAGCAAAGAGTGAAAATGTATCTGAGAGCTTGGGTTTTTTTTTTTCTTTGTGTGTTTCAAATTATCCATAGCACAATATATTAATTATGTCTTTAACATCCCTGCAGCATTTTCAGCCCAATGGATTTCAACAAAATCTTACTTCCTCAAAGTAAAAATAGATGGTGACAAGTTTTCTCAATATTGGTTTCTAAAATTTCAAATGAATTAGCTTCAGTTGTTCATTTGTTTTTGTTTTTTTTGGCATGTTCGATTCTGATCTCTGAAAATCAGATGTTTGTACACATTTCTACACTATGATCTCTCCGCCGCACGTATATTGAGGTAGTCACATAATGCATAATATGTGGGAATATGATTTAATATCCACATGTGTATTAATAATTTAATAATTTAAAGCACATGTGTAATATTTACTGCGTGTAATTATTAGTGTATCATAATTCCGCATTCCGCTGCTTTTCTAGTGTTGTATGTCTGAATTCTTAACATCAAGTAGCAGTTTTGATCCATGCGTCTTAGATTTAAATGTGCAGTATGCATGATAACACGACAACCATACGCGTTGGGTTCACGCTACAGAACAAAAGAAAAGTTCATGCAGCACAAATGCATTAAAACACTTCGAAATTATGCAGTTAATTCGTTGCATGACATTACGAGGTGTGCATTTTGTCATCTTGAGCACTTGGAAGTGCGTGATGTGGCTATGATTAATTTAGGTTATATTTCATAACATTCAGTTTTTTTCCATTCTGCTGTTTTTTTTTCCTTCATGCTGTTTATTCGTTGGCGTCTCTTACATTACTGATACAGACGAGTATGTTTGATGTCAGTTAGTAACTTTATTCAACTGACAGTTCTTGAGTTAGGATGCCAGACGTGTATTTAAACTCTCTCTGTGTGTGAGTGCGAGCGTTTTGTTTTCTTTTGTTTTTGTGAGTGAGTTGAGCGAGTGCGCGGATGCGTGCGTGGGTGCCTGAGTGCATGAGTAAGTAAATGAGTGTGTGCGCGCGTGCTTGAGTGAGTGAGTGCGTGCATGCGCGCGTGCTTGAGTGCTTGTGAGTGAGTGCATACTTCAGAGTATTTTTTTCTCCAAGACAGCAAATACACTACTTATTTTTGCCGTCCCTCTTTTTTTTCTTAAAAGCAGCCAGAAAATGTTTTATATGTTGAATACAGCGTTATTGTGGAGCTGACAGATTATTTTTCACCAGATACTACACAGTATCAGAGATATTTATCTAAGAGCCCACTAGGCTGCGTTGTGTTTCCTTCCATATATTTCTGGAAATGAATTGGAGAGTTTAATGGATGTATTCTTCCTAAAGGTGTTTTTTAAATATCTGATTGCCGTGAGTTTTATGTAATCAGTTAGCCTTCCAAGTCCGTCCAGGAATATATACTTGAGAAAGAAATTTTACATGTTATTAATTATTAGACAAACATTCCACAAAACAATTTACCCTTTCTCTGTGTTTTTAGCTGAATTCATGGATGGTGTTCTGAAAGAGTGCTTTACTTTATTCGGTCTCTGTATTCCTCAAACATGAAAAAGGAGAGCTGATTCAAGGCACAGCACTCTTTCAGTGAAGTAGCTTTTATCTATTTACAGTGTAGATCGTAAAAATAAATGAAATATTCACTTCACTCTTACCTTATTTGTATCATTTGGAATTGTTTGGTGCATAGAAATATATATTTTAATGTCTGTCTTCTCTGTATTAATTAGAATACTTAGCTCATATAAAGATGAAATAAGATGCATGCTCTTGGAGGTTCTGTTGATGAGGCTTCCCTCGGTAGGAGACATGTACCTTCTGGTCTGTGCATAATTGAAGATTTTCGTAATCAGAAACTAAATGTTTCAAAATAATCTATTTAATGAATGAGTAATACTCTATATTATATCTCTATGGTAATACTGCATTTGAAGTCACCACTGAATTTGAGTTACGATTTCAGCTGTGGTCAATCATGACAAGACCAAAGGTCAAGTATATCTGTTTCGGTGATGACCACTCACATTTCCTCTGTATTTAACCTCCATACCCTACCGCCCATCTCTCGTGACCATTCTTTCTTATGTCCCCAATTTTATAGACCATAAACTAAATGCTGTAAGACCGCAAAATAGTTTAGCTGATTAAGGACTATGCAGGGGATTTATCGCCCACCCCAGGTCTAAAAAATCTGGTTTGAATATACAATTTGCAAACATGAGACCAAGAGACATCTATATCCTTGAAGAAGTGCAGCTTTTATTTACATCTTGACCCAAAAATTTAAAATGCATGGGAGACCATTCATTCAAAGTGACTGCTTTTAAAGAGAATGGGCAGTGGTTGCTACTCTGTAAATAAGAAAAAAAAAATCTTGCTATGTAAGCTTCTCTGGGTTAAATAAAATTCATGCACAGGAACAACTTGAAGGTATAAAACATTATTTTATTGTGGAATGTTAGCATCAAGAATGTACTCTGCTTCATACAAATATGAACAAAGCTGGAATGATCCTGAAGTTACGATGAACAGCGCTGGAATGATTCTGAAGTTACAATGAACAGAACTGGAATGATTCTGAAGTTACAATGAACAGAGCTGGAATGATTCTGAAATTACACTTGAACATGTTTAATACGAAAGTCAAGGAACACACTGAATCATTTTGTACCAAAACATATTTCTCATTATCAGTGATATGTAAAAATAAAGAGTCGCCTGCCTCAATCTAGACCACTGCATGGCAGCCAAGATGGTGCATTGCAAAGGATCTCACTGCAATTGGTTAAAAATGAAAACAAAGCCTTTGCCTCGCCCTGTGTTGAGTAAGTCAGGGGTTGGAGCTGCTTGCAAGGAGGACCATTTACTGCAAGTGAGAGAGATAATGGTTTAATAAAAAAAAAAAGGCGAGGGGGTAAGAAATTTATACATGCTCCATACAAAATAGATGCGTTTCTTAGATAAACAGTGGTCACATAAATTTTCATAATGAGCATGATAAAAATACTTAAGATAAAGTCAACCTTGTGAAACATTTTGCAGTGCACTAGTTCCATGTTAAGCATTTTCATAATATCCATGTTCAAGTGTAACTGGAATAAAATAACACATCATGACAAAAATGTAATTAAAACTGTGGGCAGTCATGTACATTTCAGCAGCTTACTTACTGTTTGATCCGTCACTCCATATTCTATCTTTTCCTCACTGATACATCCTCAAGCTGGTCTTGCTCCATATGCTTTCTATAGATCTTTTTCTCCCTGACATTTCCCCCTGCACTCCAAGCAAAAAGACTAACATGATGCAAAGTTCAATGAGCTGGAACAGTATGAACAATGTTCAGGTTAGTCATTAACTAATACCATTTGAGGTAATGATACAGGCATATACGATACTATCCTCAACACAAATTCCAGGGCATGACAAGGAAAACGGTAGCTTCTTTCTGTGATGCATCAGACTTCTTATTCAGTGACCCTACTGGATAGTTACTGATACTCTTAGCTGCATATTACCAACAATGGGCAGAAGATGACATGGCACACACTACATATCTGTGACTCTGAAGATCTGCTGAGAATAACATTCAACTGCTTCCATACCTCACTAAGTTTCTTGACTTCCTGCTCTGGTTTTGCACTTGCCCACACAGAATTTGCTGATTATTATAGTTACAGAGATGCCTACCTCTGGACATGCCAATGAGGGAATTTTCCCTCTAAAATGAGGGAATTTCCGGACCAATGAGGGAATTTTCCTTCACACTACATGTGACTAGTAAACCAACGTAAAGCACATCTTTAACCTCCTATCATTAAAAACAATTATCTTCACATAAATGAACGATAACAGAATGAGGAATGCTTTTTTTTTTCTCTGGATTAAGGCATTAAAAGTGAATGCTGAAGAAAATCATAACTTGATTTAGGCCTGCTCTCTTAATTCACCATTCCACAGTCTGAGCTTTTGCTACTGAACTTAATACCATGTCTTGATAATGTGCAGTTTTTAATGCTGGCACTGTGTGGACAACAGTCCATTCCACAGGTCTTGGGAACAGAAACTAGGTTCTGATTCGGCATTTATTTGATATTGACTTTCTGCCTTCTTATCACTGATACTTTTCGATTTCAGTAAGAATTTTGATGGAACTGGCTAACATGAAAGCTCTGTGGATCTGAAAACAGGATTACTATCATTTTAAATTTATCACATTAGGCCCACACATCTGAACCAGAACCAGCAGACATCTTATCACTTCTAAACAATTCAGAGTGACTTCCCTTTATAAATAAAGCCTAATTTCTGGGGTGACTCTGTACTTTTGAAAAGAGCATGAAGCAAAGTTTGATAATCATACGGGACAAACTTGTTAATGATGTCAGTTTGTCATTTGTGGAAATTTTAGTTGGAAAAATGTCAGTCTGCGGGAAATTCCCGCAAAATGTGGGAAAGTAGGCATCTCTGAAGTTAATGTCTTTCTCAGGAATCTTCTTTATAAATAATATTTTGGATCCCGAGACGTGACTCTACTTATATCCAAAATTTCTGCATCTGTGAGCTCATAAAGCTGCCACACATACTCCTCTACAAAGCATTATTTTATAAGTGAGTATACATGCATGTACAGGCTTCCAATCCAAAACTTGGTGGCATGCCAATCTTGATTATGTTCAGCCCAAACAGTCACACAGAAATACACCAGATATTTTATGTATGCTCATCCTTTCCCTTTCTACAAGATATATAAGGTGGGTTTGAAATAGAATTTTGTTATTTAATCAGATCCTGCTTGCTTTGGAGATTTCTACATTCTAGACTGGATTCATTCACCATTCTGATTATTACTTTACATGCTACACAACCAATCAAAACTGGTCTCATTCTCAGGTGGCTGCTTCAAAACTATATGTGGGCTAACAAGATGAAAAACCTATAAGTCCGAAACTACACAAAGCATATGACTTAGACCAGCATAGTTGGCTTTGTGTCAGCACTAAAGCAAAAAAAAGAGTCAGTGTAAAATAGAAAGCCAAGAAGGGTGCAGTCATAGTGTCAAATGTCAATACAGATCGGCCCATTTCAGAGCTTATTAGATGTCGTGGAAAAATGGCTTTAACAAAAGAAATTTTCTATTTCTATTCCTTTTTTTTCTATATGACTATAAAAACAATTAAGTTTATTTCACAACAGAACAATTGAAGCAAAAACCTGGTTTTATAGGACACCCATCACAGACAGTACTGCAGCACTGAAGAAAAACAAAATCTGGATTAGTTGTATGTGATGCAATCCTTTACAGTGTCTCTTCTCAGGATGTCTCTCACTCATCTATGTTTTTCCATCTTGACAGTGTTAGTCTTTGATGATTCAGCAACACTATCATGCTTTTCAGATTTCATCTAACAATGATATGTACAAAAAATATTTACAAAAAAAAGAAATAAGAGGCAATCTTAATAAACAGTGAATGAAAATAAAGCCACAGGACCTAAGGGGGCCTTGCTGCCTAGGTATATGATATGACATAATGAGATTTTACAAAAAACACTCTGTGTATTGTACATTTAACATGCTTATTACAAAACTACACTCTAAAAATATCTGTCAAACCCCTCTAAACCAACTAACTCTTTGCCACCTGCAAAGTGTTCAAGAATAGTGCTAGTTTTATATATGGGGCCTTTCTAATAAGCATGGTTGTGTACACTTACATTCTTCCACAAGCATACAAGTTTATTTACATTCTTCCACAAGCATATGAGTATATTTACATTCTTCCACACACATATGAGCACTACTTATTCTCTCGGATCACAGAAGACAGGCATACCCTGTACATCAGAGCAAGCACTCTTTAAACCTCTTAGGACTGAGTTGGTATTCTTTTTTCTTGGCCACATATGTTCAGGACAGAAGTTTTGAGACCCTCCTCAATACTCCACTGCTACACAGTTTGAAGATAACTAGCCAAACTTATTACAAAAATGACCGGAAACCGGCTGAAACTTGACCATCGCAAGTACCGAAGTTCAGTTTTTACACTACAACATTACAAATGCTGGTACTGTGGATTGGAATGGAGCTGTACAGGTTTAAGACACAACCATGATGATTCCCACAAGTTCTGCATAGTTTGCATGGAGTTAAAGGCTAAGAGATGCAATATCACACTGGTTGTGGAAATCATCCCAGGACGTTTTTAGGTGTCTGACAACATTTGTAGGAATAGTCACAAAAAAGTTAACATGAAAAATAAAGACTAAAAGTACAAAAAGGAAGAACAAAATTTATCCACATAGTATTTATCACCCTCTCAAGTTCACAACTGAGGTATCTCTGCGCTCATAAATGACTGCCGTCAAAAATTTTTCATGCTGTTCTGAAAATAGGATGCTGTTCTCTCTGTAGTTCAAAGTGGAAAATTCCCTAACTGTGCTTCTGGATTAATACAGAAATATAAATTTGACTTCATGATCAAGTTTTATCGACTCAGGCTGGACATTTAATTATCATGTATCAGGGTTTCCTGTTCACTACACAATGTTTGACACTAGTGCCAGAAAACTTTGTCATTCACTTTTTGAAGAAAGGCTCTCATTATGCAACAGCATGGCAAACTGCCATTTTGTTCTTTATCTTTTATCCCCAGAGATCCAACTGCACTTTAGTTGTAATAAATGAATGGCTTTTCAATTTCTTTGGTACAATTTTGTGCTCCTGGATCCACATTTCTGACAATTTGTTTATCTCTTTTTTCAATGAGACCATATGAAAGCATAACTCAGTAGGATTACAGAATTACTTTTTGCTCCAGAGATGATGGCACATTACTTTTTTTTTCTTTCTCTATGCAATTCAAAACTAAATTGGATCATTTTTTCATGACAGAGCCATAATTTTTTATTCTGATGAGCTGCAACCAAATTTACGTCAGTAATCTAATTTTCCCTTACATTTAAAATTTTGAATTCCCAGTCTAACCTCATATTTCATATGCACTACAAAGAGAAATATTATTATTTTTAAAAAGTGCATTCATTGTAACGAAAGGTTACAAATTTGTATACACAACAGCAACTAAAGCAGTGAAAAGATAGGTAAGTAAGTTGGGACAAAATATGAAGGCACTGTCCGGGCTGACACATGTGTACTTGTGGAGGTTCTCTATTTGAGCAATAAAAGACTCCCCTAACCATGCCTTGTAGTTCTGCTTTTCCTCTGGAATCCTCATAAGTCGCACAGCTGCATCAGTGAAAATCAAGTCTGTGTACCAGATGCCAGAGTCAAACATATGGAAATCTCCATCTCTGGAATATAATAAAATAGATCTGAATAGGTACAACAAAACTTATATAACACCATGTCACATCATGGACAAAGTACACACAACAGAGAAAGAAGGTAATATGATCTACTTTTCAGAGGAAATTATAATGTAATTCCAGCTTTAAACATATTATTCAGAAAATGTGCAATCACCTGAACAATCTGAGTGATAAAGAGTATTTTACATATATAAAAAGAAAGTCAAACAAAATACTATGAACTATATATAACTTTCTTCAAATTACAGCTAACATTTATTTATTTTAATTCAAAACCACAGAGGTAAATAGCCACAGTTAAAACGTCAGAAATTGACTAGAAAGAGCCCATAAAACACAGCAGGGCACATAATATTGTGAACATCAGATCCACATTTTTGCTTTTTTGCAGTTGGTTAACATATTACTGTCCACACAAATTTGGTGTGAAATGAAAAATTACTGTTCAGCTTCAGGCAAACAGATATTTTGTACAAAAAACAAAAAAATGAACAAATGCACTACCATACTAAAGTTATATAAAGACCTGAATGTAACAAACACAACTTGGATTCAGGTCCTATTTGGATTCAGGTCCCATTGGATTCAGGTTCCATAACTCTAGCTTCATAAGAACACAACTAAGATCCAGTGGCAAACCCAGAGTAGCTATCAACACTGAGTGAAAAATAATTTTTTTGGACCTCCAGAACATTTCATTTGATGTCACATTCATCCTTTTGTCATAAAATAGCACCAAACACAGGCCAAACACGATGAATTCAAGAGCAGGGATGCCAGTGCCAAACCAACAAAAAATCCTGAAAACTGCACGAGCGCATGACACATTGATGTTTTTGATAGAAGCCATCCCAACAGTTGTGCTTTTAATTCTAAATAATTTTTCACAATTGTAAGGCACTAAAATAAACACTAAATTCAAATAAAGTATTTCATTATAAAAGAAAGGCAACTTTAAAATTATGTCTACATACCTAAATTTCTTCTGCACAGATGCTTCATATGAAGTTATATAAATATACTTACACATAGCAAAGAATAGCCATAGGCCATAGTCAGGGGTGAGAACTGCAAACTGTCACTTATGAGAAAATCTAATCTATTATTTCATAATTACACTTCAAAATACATCACTGTGAACTTTAAACAAGATGTACATACTTTAGGGTCTCCTTTCCCATAAAGCACATTTGTCATCTCTTATTTGGTCCTGATAAAATATGCATAAGTGAATAGTGATTTGACTTGCAGAGTTCATACTCAGCTGGATCCAATAGTTCTTGCCAAGTTCATAAAAAAGGTGCTGAGGGCTTGACTGCATTTTGTCTCTTTTTTTTAATGTCCTTGAAACTTGTCAGAATCGTATGTTACGAAGTGACAATTCCTTGAAATGTGGAGTTAGGGTGCCTTCGTTCCCAACGTGCTGTAGTTTATTCTATCACAGCACAGGGTGCGCCACACACATCCATCGTCTTTCAGCTTATGTGTTGTAATTAGAATAAAAATCACCATTGTCGTCTCTCTCTTGCAGTTACTGCTACTTAAACTTCTTTTTCACGGATCTGTTCAGCACATCCCCTGATTTCAGATCGACAAACTTCCATTCATCTATTTCCATAACCTTCCCATTCGTATATCTCGCAATCTATACTTTATAGAAATCAATGGATTCAGAGCAGGGCTGTTCACGTTTTTTATCACTGACTTTTTCTTTGAATGATAACTAAGCGCTCTGATTACACTTTTCAAGTGAACCTTTACAGCATTATTCTCTCTATGAGTTTGAGTGCTAAATATAACCCCGGTGATTCCTCTGCCCTCATTAGTGGCCTTGTGTGTGCACGCACATTCAGGAAGTGTGACAAATAATCTAACTTCTGGCTTCCATGTGATTCGTCTTTTGCTTATTTCATTTTCATGAATCTTATTCGGATAACATTGGATTTTTTCCCCACCGCTCAAAACGCCAAAAAATCCAGATTTTCTTCCCCATCGCTAAAAACACCAAAAAATCAGGAAATCCGGATTTATCTGGAAAATTGGCATCCCTGTAAGAGTTGAAGCTTGGTATTAATTATGTCTTTCCATTTTTAAAATTTTTTTTCCCCCATTTTTCAATCTCTGTTAGAAAAGTCATGAAAATCTCAATAACAAAGTCAATCACAACAGAATTACAAATTTATTTTATTGCACATACATCTCTTTCTGACTTGCGCATCCAGAATTTAAAAGAACTGGCTGGAAATGGAAAGTTATAGTGATTTTTATTTGAAGACACACTATTCCAGGTCTTTTAATGTACAGACAAAACATTTGGTGTTGTGACCATAAGAACAGTCAAACATAATGCAAGTCTGTAAGATTTTTGAGGCCCATAGAACAATAAAACCACTCAAAATGTATTCAGAAATAGTTTACCAATAAATTTAATTAAAAAACAGTTTTTGTTCTGAGGTTGGACACTGACTATTTCCTACTTTTTCAGAAGCTGTGTCTAGCCTTAATTTCATATGGCATTTCTACACATTAAACTCAGCTCAATTACATTAAAATTTTTCATAAAACTACTCACATATCAGAGGAAAAGAACTGTTGACCATAGTTGAGTAGATTCCAAATGATCTCTTTCTGGATGGGAGTTTTACTTGCTGCAATAAAGATAGTATAACATAAGTTGGACCCAAAGTTTGTTTGATTCTTCCCTGCACGCTGCCATCAGTCAACACAATCTCCAAGTGTTGCCTGGCATGCCCATTTCAGACACTTGTTGAAATACCCAATTAGAGAATGATTCAGTAACATGTGGACAATAGACTCACTGTATAGGCCCACTACATAAGCTAGTCACGTGACCTTGAATGTTTAACAAGACAGTGAGATCACTGATTTCCCACCACTGCACTGGCTTTTCCCATGGTCTAGACTAACAACAGGCTTTAATTTATGCTTCTTCCTAGAATCAAAAGCCAGTATGGCCTACTGTTTCCAACATATTGATTACCACTGCTCCTGTCCTCATTCTTTCAAACCACGCAAATCACAATCCTTGATCTTCTGCAAACAAACATGCTATTTCATTCAATGAATGCTTACCCTATCCCCAGTTTTCTCCCATCTCCTCTCATTCACACACAAGCATGCACACAAACATCTGGTTTCCCCATCTATGAAACGTACAGCTGGTTGTAGATTATGCAAGCTCTCCTACAAAGTAATATGTCTAATAATTGCTAATGTCTAAATATATCTAGCATCCTAGGCCTACCAGTAATGCATTGTACAAGAAACTGTTACCTGTAAATCCTTTTAACCTATGGTCATTATATGACAGAGCTACAATGGAAGTCAATTAAACTGAACTCAATGGTTCTGGATGCAATTCCCTCAAGTTTTGAACAATTTGCCAGGGTTAAGAAGATGGTCCCAAAAGAATTGAGGGAATAATCCTCAAGGAAATTTTCTGCCTCCCATAAAAGTTGTGGGAATAATCGCAAGACAGCTCAGCTGTTTAGATGCTTATCTCAAAAAACCAATTCAAGTATCAAAATTAAAATGGTTAAAAAACACTTTCCCAAATATCTTTAAAGTATTTTGTATTTCAAAACAAATGCTAACAAATGCAGTCAGAAATAGTTGTAGCATACCTGCCTAAAATCAGAAATCAATAGAAGAAAACAATACCTGATGTGACCACTGCATTTGAAGGCACATAACCTAAATGACATTCCTCAAATCGATCAATGTTGAGTCGGCGTCCATCTTTACACAACAGCTCATAATCATCTGATCTTCTGTTTCTGGCCCATATGGCATGGTTACGACCATCTGTGTTGTCTCGGACTGTCAGGTGACGCACAAATGCTACATCTCCACCCTCTGTAATCATGAAAACTTTAGTGCAGACTCTTTAACATGAAAAATATACACAGTATATTTGTTCATTATTAACGCAGGATAGCATTCAAGTACTGTACAGACTGCCAGCCCCAGGTTCAACCCGACTGAATATACTAGGGATGAGTTAAGAGCACAACTGTTCATGATACAACCCAGTTCTTCAACTACACTTCTATTGTAGGCTACCCCCCAGGCAGCATCTCAAAAAAATTCAGAGCATACTGAACACACTTACTGCTATTATAAATAAAAACTGTGATCATACACTTTACTTAACTCTCTTGGACACAAGACTCACAGTAGCCAAGGAACTTTTTTATAAACACAAAAATCAAATTACATAGCAAAAGAGATACATGAAAAGGAGCTGAAACTGTTGAAATATTGAGATCAAAATGCAATTAATATCGCAATAAAAAATTATGTTGTTGATTTATCAATGGCTTTCTATATCTTCAGGGAGAGTGGGAAGGCAGAAATGTGTTGGGTGAGGGAGAAAAGAAAATGGAAACTTGCAAGAGACTCAAGGAGAATCCATCCACAACCCAACAATAACTGGTTAGCAGAGAGACACACAGTCCTCAGTTTTGAACCACTAAACACAGCACATATGGAACTCTCCATAGTGCAGTGGCTTTCCTAAACAGGTAAACAAAACAACAAACGAACAGTGCATACAAAAACACAAACTCATGCAGATAGAAACACAATGACTTTGTAGGAAGTAGAAATCTGGGCCTGAATTTTTCTGCAAGAATGCTCCTGCAGACCTCAGATCCATCATGCGAATTAACTGCCCTGGTCATGCAGAAGTGGCAGATGGATGTGCAAGTAATGCAGAATGTATAGGAGGGCAAGACGGCACCATTCAGTATACCAAAACACATATTTTAAAGGAGGCTGCAGCCACGGAAGGAAAGGATAGATCACCCAGCCATTGCCAGAATAAGAGAGGTGAAAGTGTAGAAATAAGATGAAGTCAAAAGCACATTGACATGACAAGCTTAAAGAAGATACATTTAGATGATGAAGGGCATCAGCAGTTGACTGACTGATCAGGAGATTTTGAAAAGAAATTAAGCCACTATGGAGGTGTCCAGTTTGCATTGATGCTGATTCTGATACAAGATACCTGGAATGGGGATATCCTAGGACAAGTTCAATTTCACATCCATATATATACCACTATCATAATACAAATGAGCCCTCCTTTTACATGAGCCCTAAGGTACAGAAATACTTACTCTCCACTAGACATCTGAAAGCTCCACTGGCTCCATAATATTGCTCCTCACTGTTCCTCTGGCACTTACGGAAACCTCCAGCTGCACAGCCTTCACACAGATTGATGGGCTCCCTCTTGGGGTTGTACTCAGTGTCCAGGGCACCAGGGATGCAGCTCCTCACAAATAGTTCGCCTTCAAAAAGAAACATCAAGTGTTCAACCAAATGTGTATTTGGTTAATTAAGCTTTAGTCTGGAGATTAATGGATCTGTGTCAAAAGAAGAAACAGGATTTAGGACAAGAAGAAGCAAAAGGACTAATTCTACAGCATATGTAAGATATCTGTGTAAGAATGACAGATTATAATGTGTACATGGGTGCAGCTATCAATGCAAGATCTGGAAAATTGAAATGTCTCTTAAAGCATGAATGGATATAGCAACACACAGCTGCAGGATTATTGAGACTCTTGACCTGATATTCCCTCATAAATAAACATCAAGAGAGCTGACTAATGAGATTATAGATTAGAGAAAGCAGGGCAATGATAGCCCAAAGGGACACATGGCTGAGAAAGAGAGTGAACTGGTTGAACTGTTGGACCCCGTAGTCATTCAAGGTTGGAGAAAGCAAATACCATCTGTATCAGATGCTGACAGGCACCATAAGTAGGAAAACTCTGATCTATTTTCAGATATGTATGACAGAGCGGGAATGGACTTGACCAGACTGCAAAGGAAGTCCATTCTTTGATCAAATAACAAGCAATCAAGAATGACTTCATTAGGATTTTTTGACAAGAAATGTGTTTTCTATCAAATAACATCGAAGAATCCGAGATCAGATTATGTTAGGCATCACCTTAATGACAAGAAAGTACAAATTATTCTGCAAAGTACTCATGGCAAGTTACTGAAGCTCATTATTTTTAGTAAAAATTTATTTCATTAAAAAATTCTGAAATCTTAATAATACGCTGAAAAATGCTGCATCATTATAGTGCTCTGCTCCATCTGACTGAAAAACTGACAGAAGTCTACATGGAAAAGTTTTGACAGAACAGAATTACTGGTGCTGTGGATGCCTTTGTGATGAGTTTTGATGAAACCTATCATTACTGAGGAAAACCAAAGCAAGAACAATGGTAGATTAAGGGCACTAAGTCAAGAGAAACTGCTGAAATAATATTTCGGTAAAACATGTTGTCTCACAGATAAGCGGGTTGTCTCTGGGTAGGTTGCAAACTTTTTGATGCACCTTTATAACTGCAACTGCACATCAGCAAGAAAAATATTTAAAACAAACACACCTCCTCAAATATTACAACAAAAGTAATGTCCAATCACACTTTTTTTTTTGCTCTCATCTTCATTTTTGCAAATGAAAGACAAAACTGAGCCAGTCACACTCCACATAATCTTTATAGATACTCAAGCCTACCAATCACACCAGTCACCAACAAGATCTTACTGAAATTAAATATACCATGCCAGTTTTATTACGCACATATTTAATCACTGCTGCATAGAGTGAGAGTGAAAAGTAATGTTAAATATCAAAACGAGTCACGGAAAATTTGAGCCTAAAAATGTCAAGTTTATTTCAATGATCTTTTGGCAATGACCCAAATATGAAAAAAAAAAACTTTCCTGAAAACAATGGATAGTCAAAAAAGGAACAGTTACTGTGTCTTCGTCCCATTAACATCAGTAACAAACCCTTTTAACAACATGTGATAAGGTTATGCAACAGCACATATTTTTGTCATCAGCCTCTGATGAAGTTCAAGCTGCTGAATGACTGAAGGTGACCTAAAGTTTTCTTTGGGGGCTCAACTCCACTGCAAAAGTAAAATGGCTTGATTTAACTCTTAACTTGAATAACATTCAATGAACTCAACTTAGCAGCAATTTCAAAATGATTTGACTCAACTGTATTTAAAAAAAGTAGTCACTTAATAAAGTTCTGCTGGGACTAGCCATGTACGACACCCGAATTTAGTTTCACAGGTGTCTGCAAATAATAAATAAATGCGAACAATATCAGACCCGTGACCCAAACCCAGCTGCACAGGACATGACAAAGTAGACTGTGCACAGTGGATTAGCACCAGGGTAAATATGAAGAGACAGTGATAATTCACTGCAATGTTCCTCTTTTATTTATTCCAAAACCAATGTCATGATGGACTCACTATTCAGTATTATCTTGCAGGAACAGCCCTAACAATTCGTATGTAATAAACAAATCTTTATCCTTTCCAGAACTTACCAATATTTCTGAAAATGGTACAGTCATCAGGTAAAAACTGCTCAGTCTCTATGTAAATGTTGAGAGGGATAACCCAGCCATCACCACGACCAATACCTGGCTGACATGCTCGTTTGCCTGAAATTAAAATCATATTATTTTTGTAAAATTAAGGCATTAGTCAGTCATGAAACTTATTTCTGTGGGAGCATATACCACAGCTGAATTCACCTGTTATTAACCCTTGTAAAACAAGAATCAATCAACTCAGTTCTCACTAATACGCTCTCTTCTGTAAGTAACTGTCAAATTGTTTGATGTGTTCATGGTGACTGGAGTGGTGCTAGCATCACTCTTTCAGCTGCCTAACAGTCAGGGATGTGGAAATCTTCAAGGTTAAATGATAAGACAGTCGTGCAGCAAGCACCTAGCAAGGACCACAGGTGCCTCACACTATTATTGTTACTCAAGCACTCCTCTGTGCTGAATAAAAGTGGCTGCCCAGTACAACACATGACTTCCAAAACTAAGAGATGAAGCTGTAAGGTCTACTCTCTAGCTGTATTTACATCACAGAATAGAACATGCATATTGGCACACTTGTGATACTTAATTTTCTGACACAGGCACTTCAACTGTAACAAGTACTCTTCTTAATTGTTAATTTTATGATCATTGATTTCTTCACTAAAGATAGCCTCATATCATGATAAACACAATACATGCAGATTTCATTGCTTAACCTGCTATGTTTAACTGATGTCCCAACCTTAAATCTAGTTTGAAATTTGAAAACTGAACGTGCTGATGGCCCACTCCAGTCCTAATGTAGTTGAACTTAATGAAGCCATTAAATTTAACGTATGAGCAAACACAGAATCATGAAAGAATGCACAAATTTTAAAGACTTTGGTACACAGACACATTCACTCTCAGGATGTTTAATTACAACTCACAAACAAGGCTAATTCCAAACTAGACTAGTTATATAACTGGCATCAACAGATTCCCACTGCATATCAAACACACGGAACAGATAGTGTTGTAACATAGGGCTTAGATGACTATTGCTATGATTAATAGTTAACTTCATAGAACAAACATTAATCCGATCTAGCTAATGCACACTCTGATCTTGCATTACAAAGCATCTTATAAAGCATGGAAAAATGATACATTACACACAAGATTTAGTTGACTACAAGCAAAACAATCATCAAAGCAGTATGTCTCAAAAAACTGGACTGTGGTGCAAGGTTTAACACAACACTTGGCACCAGCATGCCTGGCAACATTCATGGCTGCCTTGCTATGTATTTTACCTGCTAATCAATTTGATATAGCTTTGGTATAGTGTTCGGTGTTCATGTAGTGGTCAATGTTCATATCAGGATCCTGACTGGACTGGTAGTGTTGAATGTATTTGCTACATGCATTAGACAGAGGTGCTAGATTGCATATCATTTCAATCCTCATGCTACAAGACCATTTTGCATATGGACTTTGCATCAATACAGCATGAAACCATCTCTTTATAGCATGTAAGTACAGGCCCACTTGTTCCTTTGGATATTAAAGGGCACACAGCCATGACATCACCTGACACATAAATGCTCATTCCCTACCTCACAGCCTAGACTAGGTCTATGTCATCACATGCCTATTCAGAAAGTACATGCTTTAGGAGTAAGATATGTCTATTCTCCCTGTTAAGTGGGAAGCCTGCATTGTGACATAGGCCTACATAGGCAAGGGATATCTCAGAGTGATTCAAACACCAACAACAGAAGTATTCATCATCATATACTCATGTATTTGGATGATTCCCCATAATATCTTTTGGCTGTGTCCTCAATACTGACAGCATTTCACTGATCCCTCTACTCTCAATATCTCAGAATTCACCAAATATTGCAGGTAAGACAGAAACCTAAAACCAGCAGCTCTACAGCTGATTATGTAAACAGGTTTACCTTTCATATTAAAGAGAGTAGTTGATTTATCCGTCTTCCGAGCAACAGCAACAACCTTGAACTGCATGGTCATGTCACCATAATCCTCTGCTGCTATAGGTACCAAGCCAAAGCGTCTGAAAATTCAAAAGACATGGAGAAAGATGTTACAGATTGGATAGTACATTAGCAATGAACCATGCACTTATAGATAGAGGAATGTGAATATTCTATCATTCGTTCCATCAGAAGCTGCAGTTTCCATACTGCAGCAAGTGAACAGATGTCACTGCATGACAGACTTGAGACAAACTATAATTCAGTCAGGATGCACACTGGTCACGGAGATGGAGATCCTTGATCGGCTAGGTTATTGAACAATTTGAAAAGCTATGCAATCTAATCTAGATACACACGTTTATACAGAGTACTTCAACTGCCAATGTTTTAAAGCACTCAGAGCTAGTCTCATCTAGACACTCACATTTGCATACACAGGCTATACACATAGAGACCGTAAGTTACTAAGAAATTCCAAGAAGTTTGATTAGGAGTGCCTTGTTTTCAGTCCAAAATTACTTCACTTTTGTAGCTGTTAAAACACTTCCAAGCTTCCTGGTTTTAAAATGCTCAAGGCGAAGTGCTTCCAATCAGGTAAAACAAAATTAGCAATGCGATCAAGCAATTTAAATTAAGTGCCAAAGTATGAGAATACTCAAAAGTTCAGGTTACAAAATACTGATTTGCCTAAAGAAAGACAATATGATTATATTAATGCCAAATTTGTGTGCAACCACTTCTGAGAACACTGTTTTAGATATTTCATCCTGACCAGCTACATAGAATGTATCTCATGTTTAAGCCTATTTTATTGCATGCTTTTAAACTCTCAACAGAAACAAATCTTATATTCCTAGAAATGGTAAAAGAAAGTCCAAGGATAAGATGCTTCCTTTCAGTTTAGACTTTCTTATCTTTGACCTTCAGATGTGACCCTGAAACTTAAAATCAACGGGGGCATCCAGGTGAAATTGAATCAGCGCACAACGGTCCAGCAACTGATTTCATGAAATTGCTCATAACAGTGTAAAGCTTTTCTTGTGTGCAGAAGTGAATTTTAGTTGACGGATTTACAAGCCAAAGATTTTTAAAATTTGATGGGTACAATGAATAATTATGTTTAACACTTTTTATCCACATGTTGCATATATAGAAAAAAAACTCTTTCCACCATAGTCTACAAAGAATGTCACTATGTTGTTGCTCAGCAACTTGTGGATAAAATGCACATGCCAAGTGGTGAAAGGTGGATGAAATGTGTTAAATATGAGATTAACATCTCCTTTGAAAGGATTTATATTAACTCTTTAACGACGAGTGGACGGTCCCATCGTCCAGTGCCCCTGCTACGGGACGTCGAGTGGACGCTCCGATCGTCCGATGCGAATACATGAAAGTATCATGCAAAATGTTTATTCTACAACGATTTTTAGGCCTATTTTGACCCGGAAGTCATAAAACTATTTCCTTATGATGCTTTCTTTCATTTGTTCTTTGTGTACGGGCGGTTTGTTTGAAGTTTCAGACTAATTTCTGTGCGTTCCTCAACGTCAACAACATAATGGCGAATAGATCAAGACGTCTCACAGCACAACAAGCTATGGATTTGTTCCAGACTATTGATCTGAACTCAGATATTGATTCTAGCGATTCAGAATTCAGAAGGGGCTGATTGTTCAGGTGATGCTAGAGTGAGATCCAGATCTACTGATGATAGTGTACACATCCAGTGTGAGCGAGTCAGATTCAGACTCATCAGCTGATTCAAGGGGGGCGTTGCCCCATTCTCAGCCTGGACCTAGTACAACCAAGAGAAGAAAAACAGCTACAAATAGCACACGGGCACAGAATAATGACTGGGTAGATGTTCAGCGAGGTTCCAATGTGAAAACTGGTACAGTTTTTGACTTCAGGCCCAGAAACCGGAGGCCATGTGGGGTGAATGCAGATTTAGACGAGCATTCTAGTGCACTTGATTGTTTTGCTACTCTGTTTGCAGAGGATGTGGCAGAACTGTTGATAGATTCAATGAATTCCTATGCACAGCATGTGATGAAGAAAAACAATCCAAGCAGAAAACAGTCTAGACTATCTTCAATAGAGCCTGTCACCATTTATGAACTTCGAAAATTCATCGCCAGACAATCGCAATGGGGATGAATCCAAGGCCTGAAATCCGAGACTTTTTCAGCCGTCATTCAGCCTTTCATACTCCATTTTTAGGTCAAATGTTTACAAGAGACGGGTTCAAAACCCTTTACTCTACAATCCTACATGTGGCAGATCCAGAGGCACCTGGAAAGGACAAGATTGAACCTTTCATCAATCTTCTCGTTCAAAAATTTATCGATGCTTTCACGCCATATGAAAATGTTTCAATCGATGAAATGATAGTAGGATTCAAGGGCTGGTTCATTTACAAACAATTTAATGCCAAAAAAACATCACATAAAAAGCTTTGGCCTGGTAGACAGTGCAACTGGCTATGTGTGCAACCTGCTGACTTATTACGGTGCCAATACTTCGTATGATCCCGTGCTTGACAGCCATTATCAAGGAGGAAACGCTGAGAAAATTTTCACTACCCTTCTCAAGAACATTGGCAGCGGATACCATATTTATGCTGACAGATGGTATACCACGAGGCAACTCCTGGAATTCTTGCTCCACAATGAATACTATTACACTGGCACAGTCCAAAGAAATCGTACAGGCTTTCCTGCTGCCGTCAAGACCATGACCAATCGCACTCTCAAACATCAGGAGTCCAAGTACTGGTTGTCTGAGAACAGCCAGCTGCTCTTCTGTGCTTGGCAAGATAAAAAGGCCAGCAAGCCAGTCCTCATGGTCTCAACCAATGCTGAAGAAGGTGACACAACAAGAAGGGGAAAGAATAAGCCATCAGTCATAGACCAGTACAACATGCGAATGAATGGCTGCGACTTAGCTGACCAAATGGTTGGCTACTACAACATGTTCAATCGCAAGACGAGAAAATGGTGGAAAAAGCTGAACCACTGGATTGTAGAAATCACATGCCATAATGCCCACAGATTGTATGTCTTGACAAGGCCAGAAGGTACCAAACGCCGTGATCTTAGTCTTCGCTCCTTCAAGTTACAACTTATCGAACAGCTGACCAAGGCTGCTGCAGAGATCACTCCTCACACCATCACGGAAGGCTGTTGGAAGGCCGAACCCTATTGAACGACTGGAAGGCACCAAGCACATGATTCTCTTTGTGGGACATGATCGACGCTGCCAAGTCTGCAGTAAGCCCGGTGAGAAAAAGCGATCCAGCTTTGTGTGTAAAGGATGCGAAGGTCAACCTCACCTTCATCCTAAGGATTGTTTCAAAATCTGGCACACTCAAGCAAATCTGTCATAATTCATAAGGTTACCTGTATAACCTGTTTATAATTATTGATTCATGATATATCTTTGTGAAAAAGTTTTCATTGACAAGTTTCACTCTTTTCTGGAATTTCCTGGTATAATTTCATGATCTCACATAACCTCATATTCAAGCCCCTGGAGTTGTATTTTCAAAAACTGTGCCAAAACTCTTATTCATATTGAATTACTAATGGATTACCTTGCAAAGAGGCACCTTGACAACCTTCTGAAGTGGATTTATCTATATATTATGCAGGTAACAGTGAGTGTCATGTCCTAAAAAATGTCTCGTTTATCTTTTTCTAACTAACCTCTATGTTAAAAATCTTTTTTCAAGCTTTTTCACATCTCTTTCATGATGTTAGTCAAAAAGTACATTCAATTACCCTTAATTTGATGTAAAATTCATGGGTCTATGACGTTTTTTAATTGTTCTATGGACATTCTTGTGACATCACCTTGAATCCATTTTGTGTGCTTGTGAGATAATTACGACAAAACATGGAAAATAATTACGTCATATGCATGAAATTGAGAATAATGTGTTAAAGATGGTAATGAGTCAACTTTAGTCTTAAAGTCACATTCATCAATATTCATGACAATTTTTTTTTTTTAAATTCCACTGTGTTATGCCCCATTTGATTGTTGCTACATGTGCCATTACTAACTTACTAATTGTCTGTAACACATGTAAAGGAAAACCCCTGACTGAAATTTTTACATACCTTCCGGCAATGTAAATATCCCCTGCATCTAGATTTATTAGATCAGCATATCCTTTTCTGATCATCTCCATGCAGTTAGTGGCATTGCCCCCATACAGACAGTCCATGTCTGGTTGAAGCTCCTTGGCTTTAAATGCCATGATCATGTCTTCACATTTTAGCTTTTCAGCCATTGATGTAACACACCAGCGGACCGCTTCAGAAGGACAGCGGTTCATCTCCTTCAGGAGGGAGCTGAACTCATCACCTAGGGTGAAACCAAGAAATATTTGTTAGAAAGTTTGCATCAATATTTATTGCACAGTGACACTGGTACTTAATGACATAAGCTGTAAACATGGAAAGTGCCGAGGACCCTCACACTCTACAAAGAATGATGATGTCCTAAGCAGTAAATATTCAGTAACTGAATGATAAACTTTGGGTTAGGACATCACTGGCCTTTGAGCCTATTATTTTAACTTATGAAACAGAGTTTATTGTGAATATACAATAGAAGGGCTTTCAGTGATTGGAAACCTTTCCTATAAAACAGTTCTCTTGATTAACCAAGCCTGCTAAAATTTTCACAAATTAACTCAATTTAAACTTTGCTGCGCTGTAAGCTGGCAGTGAACAGGGAAGTCAGCATGATTCGTTGTGACCCTTTGTGCATGGGAGATAACCCCGATTTAACTTTTAGTGGCCAGTTAGTAGCCAGCCCCAAAGAGGTATCCAAACTGCTTTTTTTTCCATGATAAGAAAGAGTAGCAAGGGATATGTGGTTTTGCCCACCTTTCATTAATAATAGCATGAGAACCAAGATTTTCACAATTTGTCTAGCCTTGAGGCAAGTCAGGAGTGGCAGTCATTTATGCGTGGGCTGCTTTCTTATGAATGTGAGAGAGGCTAGGTTCAATTTAAAACAATGAAGCCATAGGGGTGGTTTCTGGAACAACACCAGGAACATTTTGTAATAGGCATCATAAAATATATTAAAGAAAAATCAAAACTTGCAGAATATTTTGCAATACCATTGGTTTTTGTAAGAAAGATGTTCATGTGTATGATCATAATAAACTCACTCCCCTAAATACAGAGAGGAAATTACTCAAATGCATATTAAACAATCTTTTATTCTGAGAGGTACTTATCCTAACTGCTGACATTACATCTGGCAATCCTTCTAATGCAAAATTCTGCTGATGTGAAAGGATTTATTCAGTCTTCACCACTTTGGTATAACTGACGTCCGTTGCGCCAGTAAATGTTTAAATAATGAAAACTTAATATGGCTACACTCACCGACCCAAGTGTAGTATGTAAAAGATCCTATCTCTGTGAACTGCTTTGTCATGTCTGAAAACATCAGATTTTTTCTGGTCAGGGTTTGCTTGAAGACATCTGAGGGATAACTGGTTTCAGATCTGAAAAGCTTGAATTCGTTGACATGGCTTCCTGTGGGTCCATACAGTTGCTGCAGTAGGCGAAGAAATTTCTTGTATCCTGTCACTGTGTCTGGATCTCTCACTGCTGAGGTCATAATCACATTTGAAGAGACTTCCCCCCAGTTGCAGTTGACGTAATCATCCACTTGTCTAGTTTCACCATTGGGGCACAGGAGTCGAAATGACTGAGGAAATGACAACAGAATAATATGATTATTATGATTTGGCCTTAAATATTCTTCTAAACTTTAACTTCTGATATTTAGGTGATAAGATTATGCTGCTTCAGTAATTTGCATGAGACTTGAATTCTCACTAAGGGAAATCAGTTGTGAAATACAATGGACCCTCCAAGATAAGACCCTGTCATTTACAACTTCCTTCCGATTATGACCTAAAATCTCATGACAGATCGGTTTTTCTATAAGAAAGACCTCTGAATAGCGACTTTCTCCAAAATCCGACGTGCGACCCACCCTGAACTTTTGTTCATTCATACTGCCCCTCTGAATTGCGACCCGCCCACATGTTTCGAACACGTGTAACAGGGTTGGGTGGAACTCCGTTCATATGAACTAAGTTCCGGAACTTAGTTCCAGTTTCGTGAACGGAGCGAACGGAGTTTCGTTGTTTCATTAAAAATTATGAACGCGATCGTGAACGGAGTTCGTGATTTTTCGGGAACGGATCGGAACTAAGTTCATTTTCAAGTCCGTTCAAATTCCGTTCACACATCAGGACCAGGGTTTTTTTTTTCATTTTTTCCGCAGTCATTGCACTCGCTGCACTAGGATCACCAGCTTCGTTCGACCTCATAACGGTCATTTTTCCAATCGGCAAGATCAGTTTGTCACTCCTGCCCTTTTATGGCGTCACGTAAATAAGACCGTCGAGACGAAGCTGCTGTTGCCGTCCGCATTACACAACAAGGACTGGCTTATCACTTTTAATCGCAAGTGAAGCGTGTCTCCTTACTGATAAAGACGTGATGACACCTGGTATCCAGGACTGCATCAGGAGGCTTGACCGCCTCAAGTCCGTCTCTCGCGAAACAACGCTACGCCCATCGAGAGGACTGTATCGTGACCGTGAGTGGTGCCTGACAGTTGAACACCAACTTGACAGCCATAAATATTTATGGAAAGCGAAATAAAGGCTCATTGGGTAACTTAGATGCGCAGGTGAAAAGGGCGGAGGATTAGAGAACTAGGGGCGGGATATAGTACACACGAAGAAAGCGGAGGGCGGCAGTGGGTTAGGAAGACGGCCCACTGGTTTTCATACACATGACGTCGGCAATTGTAATTGCAGCGTTGCTTGTCAAGGATCCTTTAAAAAATACCTGTTTAGAACCAGCCAGAACCACGCAACAGATTACATCGACTTTAAGAACAAGAAATGCCAGGATTTTACTGTAATAGCGACCTTTGTCCAAAATTGTGACTCATGCCTTTATGATCTCGAATATATCACAATCTCTCTCTTTTTT
>JAWQUT010000160.1:875634-896291 GCA_033807755.1 Ellobium chinense
TTTTGTCCTTTAAGGAAGGGATGAATGGTATCATGTTCTTCATCACCAAGTAACAGTTACATCTTGCGCCTCCGAAACTGAACTTCTCCATGGAAAATACTCACACACAGAGTAACATTCATTAAACATCAAAATCCTCGTTTCCCTTTGTGAAATCAGCAGTCGGAAACACGTGCTATTTTCGGCGGGAAAAGTAAACAGAACGGAACGGAGATCGGAACTAAGTTCCTCAGACGTGGAAAGGGTGAACGGAACGGAATTTGAAAGTCTCGGCTGAACGGGGAACGGAACGCAGTTCCCTATTTTGGCACTGAACGGGGAACGGAACGCAGTTCCCGATTTTCCGTGAACGTGCCCAACCCTGACGTGTAGCCATGTAGTCTGTCACCAGTCGGTCTGCCTCATGATGTAACACCAGCGCGAGCCACTTGAGCCTCATTGATTCGGTGCACGACTGATAGGCTAAGGCTGGGCGGGCCTACACTACTCTGTCCATCCTGCATGTGAACACGCTGGCGGCAACATTACTCATGCTAGTCAAATATGCTTGGACCCAGGAAATGACGCCACCTGAAGTAAACCAATGAAATACTAGGTAGACCGGATGGTAGGGCTGGGCGACACCAGCCACTTTTCCGTGTCGCATTTAGTCACCAACTGAACACCAAGTCATGACGTCATAATATTATGTGATTTAGGGAGTCGAAGCAAGCCCGCAACATGACATGATTCACTATAAATAGACTCTCGGCCGACACCAGCAGGGCACATGTCTGAGCCGCTATTTGTATATGTATAAAAGGGGACATTACTTTGGAAATAATTTTATGAAAATTGTTGCAATGAGTGCCAGGGGGGTAGTGTTGGAAAACAGTGTCGTATCGCAACTATAACCCTGGCATCTGAGAGTCAACTCAAAAGTCAGTGTCGCCAGTGTTGACACTGGTGTCGGAGTCATGCCCACTCCTAGCGTATGATATTTGCGCTGTTTTCCCACTTTGTCTTTCACACTCGTGTGGTCAGTTTGTCTAGACCTTGGCTACTCACATTAACTCAGACCTGCAATGATGAGCAACCGCAAGAGAAAGGCACTCATGTTTGAGGAGCAAGTCAACCTTGTAAAGAGGAACACAGCTGGAGAGACTGCAAAGCGTATTGCAGAGACATTTAGTGTGGACAAAACCTGCCTCCACTAGTATTAGTGTGAACCTCTCAGTTAAGACCCCCTCCCAGTTAAAATCTTTCTCATGACCAAAGGTCTTATCTCAGAGGGTACCCTGTAGTTTCACAACACATTTTTTCAATACAACCTGTTTCAGAAGACTAGTGAGCATATGTTTGCAGGATGAAAGCCTCATCGTAAGAGAGTCAACAATTCACTACAACATGCTCCAAGTCCCCTCACCCAGTCACACACTATTCTTAGTATCCCTGAATTTAAATCCAGACTATAATTTAATAATACAATGTGAATGTAGAAGTCACAATAAAATAAGCATATAAAGAAGGCCAAGTCTATCACTCCCACAAAATATCTTGGGATGAAAAAGAGTCTAACATCTCATGACAGGAGAGACTGTCTCTGTTAAAGCTGTTGCAAAGAAAACTCAGTCACACCATTTGAATTTTGCTCTGACTACACACTTCTTGCCAATAACTAACTGGTTACTAAGTAGTAACTAAAATTTAAGACTGTTACTGGCAGAACTTACTGATGGAGATAGCAGATTCCCTGACTTGTTGCTGTTGTATTCTGGGCTGGTCATCAATTCAATTGTATCATGTCTAAGGAAAGTCAGCTGTCCATTGCCCTCAGCAACACATCTGAATGCACCATCATATCCACCATAAGTATCGCTGGTGGTACAAAAGTCTTGATTGTGCCCTGTGCACAATTCACACACTGAAGTTGGGTTATTGCCTAAAGAGGACAAAGAATCATGTATCAAATGAGTAGGTAATTTACAGGCCATCCCTAGGTTTCTGTTCATAACACTTCAGACATGGTCTGTGGCAGTCCTCCAACACATAACGTGAATGAACATTTTTCGGAGGTGTGGGGAAACAGGGGTGTAATTCGCCTAAGTCCAGTAACTGAAACTTTCTGGGGGTCTGGGGGTCCGGTGGCCCTATGCATAATCCGTACATTAGTTAACGCAATTCGATAACCAAGGGAAACTCCCAGAACATTAGCAGTGTTCACCGTGGTTAATGCAATATGCTCAGTAACGTATGGATTATGCATACGGCCACAGAAGCTGCAGACTTTACACCGTAGGCTTAAAACTTGTATATATATTCTGATACATCTAGTCTGAAACGTCTCTTTAAGAAGCAATTTATATTAGATCTCTGCATAAAGCTGTCTCATTAACAACAAAGAAGCTTAAATTAAATACATAGTTGTGCACAGAGAGAAGAGACAGATATACCCACTCCTAATTTCTCTTATCATTAGACATTTTAACTGCCTTCCCCATTGTCAGAAACTGACTCAACAACTAGGAAAACTTGCTTCAAAATCTTGTATTTCTCCCAAGTTTGGGTTGGCTTGAGAAAGAGAAAGCACACTCTGGGGAGTTCCCTGACAGTGCTTGGCTGCCTTAAAAGATACTAATACATAAATGTCTTGCTGTCAATCATAATTCAGACCATCTCTGCAAATTCATGTGTTCTGTGAAGTCTATTAATTTACCCGCATACCAGCCCTCTTAAATGGGAAGCAGGCCTGAACCTGAATGATCAGCAGAAAACAGAGGGGCAGTGATCAGCAGAAAACAAAGGGGCAGTGCTGCAAGGCTTACAAGGCACACTCTGAGTCCAAAGATGAAAACACGCACTGAAAAGAGTAATCATCGAGTTCTTGTGTCCCAATGGATTCCATTCTCCAAATAAATCTTCAAACCCAAACAACACTATCGCTGACTTTTTCATTTATCAATCCTAATCTATCCGCACATCGGCCATACCGAATTTCTAACAAAATTGTTGATGGCACCATTTGGAGGTAAGAAAACCAAGTGATGGCATACATTATTCAGATAAAGTCAAACGATGCAAATCCCTCTTATAACAGAAGACATGCAACCATGGGCTGCCAGTTAAAAAACTTTCTTAAGCAAACTTTGTTCTTGGCAACTCAAGTGTACAACACATAATGTCACAAATAACAGGCATGTTTTCTTATTCATTACACATATTTTTGAGATTTCAAAAAAACAGTGATTTCTTTTTTGGCTTGCGCTTTATTCTTTCATAGCAAAATTAACACGCATAAATATTTACAGCTCACAAGTATTTTGCAAAAGATACCATTTTCTTAGTTTTGTGCAAAGTTGCTTGACAGTCCCCCATTTTAATATGCAAATAAGCATCCGAAGGAAAAAAAAATAATACTATTCCCTCATGCGTTTGTATACCATTAATCTGCTTTTTAATGTAAGTAGTTGGTAAACATGGTGGAGGCTGACATCATGTCTAAGCAGCATTACAAAAGTGTAATGTCTTTTCTTCCATAAAAAAATGATACATAATGATTACAATATGTGCTTGATAACTACTATGTGATACTGTACTTGCATTCCTACAAATGAACAAGAATATGTACACTTTACACTATACATGGAATTCCATCATGTAGTTCAATTTGAGAGTAACAGAGTTTAGAAACTCAAGAGCCTATTTTAGCAACTGGGTATTCTGCCGGCTTGCATCAGCACGTGCATTAAAAGCACATTGTTTCCAACCCTGTATTCTATCGGTTATCTGTCTGCTACATTTTTTGTGTTTAAATGAAAGTTTGCAGGTTGCTATGGAGGACAACTGGCTTAGAAATAGCATTCCATTGATAGAAGGCCAAACAGACTTGCCAAACAGACTTACCAAACGGATTGTAGAAAGATGTCAGAGCTCCTGGAAGACACATGCCCCTGAAGAAGGTAGAGACCGCCTTCACAATGGCGTTACACTTATCTATTGTAATGTAATTGTCTTGAAGTAAACGTCCAATGGGATAGATCCAACCAGCACCCATACCAATGCCTGGTAAAGAGAAATACAAACTTTCAGTACAAGTAAGACTAAAGAGATGAAATTAAGAAATGTAGCGTACTAACTGCATGGCCACCTTGAGAACAAAGAAATTGGGTTAGTCAGTTTCAGTGCAGTCCATAAAATAATACTTGACTGAGATAGCTAGTGTGAAAAAGTAGCCACTTTATATCACATCTTGAGATTTCATCTTGAGGAAGTGAAATCAATAACTGGTTAGCCCAACACAGTAGGGACATTTTCTTGTTTCCTGTACAGTATAGACGATCCTAGTCTTGCAACCATTGCATACCATCTGTGGACCAGATTTCAAGGATGACTGTTCATATTTCTTTAACCTTATTACTGTGACCATCCGTCTGAAGTAATTGTGACCATTCTCTCTCATGTCCCAAAAATAAAATATAAGAAAAGACTGTTTAAGGCAGTAGTAAACTAGTTTATACGAAACTCTGTAACAGTAATTCAAAGCTCAAATATGCTGAGCATTGTCTAACTGCACTGACAAAATGTCCAGTTAGGGCCACCATTATGGGCACGTTGATAGGACAAATGTACAGGATCTGCCCATGAGGAGTGCACACAAAATGGATGCTCATGTAACTTCAGGTTACAATGGAAAAGCACTGTGCCACAATGAAAGCAAGCAAAAGAAAGACTTATGTCTACGTCATCTAACCCTAGCCCTGAGGGTGTCTGAGAATAGGCATCTATAGGTTTTCTGAATATCACCCAGGCACCGTGTCTCTTCTTCATGTCAGTTCTCATCTTCTCATGTTTGTTTTGGCTTTCATAGATGGCAATCAAAACACAAAGACTCATCTCACACATCCACTGTTTAAAAAAAAGTGGCCGCACATGAAAATGGGTTGAGACGTTTTTCAGCATAACATCTGATTTGTGATTTGTGAACATCTTCATTATCAATCGGAATGGCAATGGAGAAATTGCACCACCAAGAAAAATGCCAATATTTCATCAATTGTGGCTTGTATGAGCAAAGTCAAGAAAAGCTTGCTTAAATGTATTGCTTATAGCCATAATTCAAACTGTCTCAGCAAATGAACTTCTGCAAAGTCTCAGGTGGACAATTCAAAGTACAGGCCCCAGTCTTCTTGGCCCATGAGGATTTCATTAATCAGTCCTCGGGACAAAATAACAACTCTACCATAGCCTAAACCTTGCAGAAGCTTAATCAGCTTAACCTCAAATTTATCAAAACTAGCCATACTAGGATTTCCAGGGGTAAATAACTTACTCTTTTGCCCTTTATCAATTCAGATCCTTAAAAAAATGTGCATTACTTGTTAAAAACAAATACCTTAGATCTTTCAATGCCCATTTTATTTTGAGACAAATTTGTGTGCCAGAATAATAATTGTATATTGGTTAAAAAACTGGCAAACACAGCCACTGCAAATTTTGATAATATGAACAATGACTACTCACCAGGAAAACACACAGTCTTTTGAGGCAAAGTCTGAAGATTCACTTGATCATAGTCTTTAAACATGGCCACGGCATAGTATGTTGGTTTTTCCTGCAAAGCTGATATATTATAAAATAGATAAAATTGCTGAAGTAGTAAAAAATGGGTTCTAATGGGTTCAATCAATAATCTTACACACAACACATAGTTACCACATACACATGGATATTTCTGCATTTCATACCAGTTGATGAGCTACAACAAAATTTAGCGGAGGCTGCAGCGGTGTCTGCTACAAATGTGTCTGTTCATTGGACCTTACAAAGGCAGAAATTATTAAGCCCTGCTTTATATTTCAAAACAAATATTGCATCAGGCATTTACACCTTTTGGGGTGAAGGGGTCATTAGGTATAATACAGTCATTTGAGGAAATATGGTTTAGCCCAACAATTCACATTTTCACTTTCACAACCTAAATTTTTGCCTTATTTATATTCTGTGAAGGTCATTCTTTAAAAAAAAATTGATATTCTGAAGGGGCCCTGCTGGTTTAAACCACACCATGCAAACCAACTGAGAATAATACACACCCCAGTGCTATTATTTGCAAGATTCTGCCTGCTGAAGCTTAAAGGAAATCAGAAAAATAAAGATCACACCAGTGGAGATCATTTTCTTCTTTCTTTAATGTTAATCTTACAACATCACTAACAGAACCTTGTTTCAATACATAATTTTAGATCACAAATATATCAGAAATAATTCTGATTTTGAAACAGTTTCTAAGGGGCTACCCAGAGGAAATTTAGTTATACCCTGTATGGAGATCAGAGATGGAACATTTCAAGGTCATTACTGTATTAATCAAATCAGGACTAAAAACAGGGCAAATTTTAAATCATATTGTTATCATGATGGTAGGTTTTAAAACTGGTCACAGTCTGAGCTTGCAATACATGACATGATATTCAAGGTAAGATGGTGAATTCAAATGCATCCACCTGAAATAAATTAAGAAAGAAAGAAAAAAGAATCAAAATTAATTTGCCTTCTGTCCAACAGCAGCATTCTGATCAAATCTGACAGGATATAAATTGACATCATGCCACATGTCTTCTAAGACAGAACTTCACATATACTTACCAGTGTCATAGTTTTCTGCCATTATGGGCATCATGTTGTGCTGTCTTCCTGCAAAATAGCCCTGTCCAGAGTCTAGTGTCATCAGATCAGCTTCATCTTCTTCAATCATATCCATACAGGTGAACCTGAATGCAACAAAGATTACAGAATAAAAATAAGAACAAAACCATGGTCAGCAATTTAACCTACAGTCTCAATTTCATCCTCTGTTCCCTTGATGATTCTGCAGCATACAGAAAATCCATGCTAAAAATGTGCTCACATAAGTTTTAGGGACTGCAGTGGTTTCTGTTTCTGGTTAAAAAAAATATTATGTTTTGTGATTATCATCATCAGCAGTTAACCATTAAATCCTTGAACAGTGACATTCTTAAATCACAAATCTATCATAAATGCAAAAGAAATGTTTTACGTGACATATTCTATACTCACGAATCTACTGCCCGCACACACTGAAAGTTTTCAGGAAGCAGAGCCTTGAGGGTCTCATTTTTGACGCCTGCATCAATTAGCTTCAGCCTAAGTTCATTGCACTTGACTTCTTCTGCATTACTGGTCACACACCATCTAGTGGCTGCTCAGGAAGATTAGAAAGTTATCAGTCATGCTTCAACAGGAGCAATTATTATTAAGGAAGAAAACACAAAACAAAGATACATTTGTTAATCTGATAACATGGGATCTCATGTAACCCGAAAGCAGAACCTTCAGATAGTATAGTAAGTGGCATGGAGTTTTCTATCTGATAAGAACAGGGCTCTAAAACAGGTATGCAGGAACTTAGTCAGATGTCAGATTGATCTAATAAATTTGACATGACAACTTCATCTAATTAATGTTCAGGAATCATCTGCATCACTTGAAGCTGACACTTTTGGAAAATTAGCATTTATCATTTTCCATAACTATCTTTTTTCACTATCTAGTTTTGAGATAAAATGAGGCACAGTAAAAAATTTTTTCTGTTCTGCTTATTTTTATTCTAGTAACAGCAAAATGTTTCCATCCTCTGAAGACATAAAGAACATGAACAATTCCATTTTCTTCAGTGAAAGAAGCCTAACTGGTGTTTCATATCTGGATCCACCACAGCCTGTGCAATGCCAGGAGGCCCAGAGGATCAGGGGGGCCCCAGAGAAGGAAGGAAAAAATGAGAAAGAGGGAAAAGAAAAGGACAGAAATGAGAGATGCGAAGGAGGAGAAAGAGAGAAAGGGAGGGGGAGAGAAAGAAAAAGAGGGTGTGAGATTAAGACTGCATTTCATGACACACGGATTATTATAACCAATAACCTACTATCCGTAATTGTTTCTTTTGGGGTTTTTTTTGGAGGGGGGAAGTACCACAAAAATTTTACTGAGGGCAACTCAAGCAGCTGTTTTGTGCAATTTAAAAAATCTTTACCACAAAAATACTTTTTCGTCCTTACATTACTTTAGTCATTAGACACATGTGCCCTTGAAATCCAGATGTGAAATTGGACAATAACATAGAAAATAGGGGATTCAAATATTACAGAAAACTAGAAAGGTATCAGTATGGATCCCAAGTCTTTCTGTGACTGCATGATAACCACTGTTATTGTACTTTTTGGGAAAAGTTTAAAATTTTGTGATGTTAATATTGGTAAGGTTCTGTTCCTAAATGTTTCTTATTGCCATGACAGAAAGACAAGTGAATGCATTACATGATAATGTATCCTTGTTGAATTTTTCTCTGCAGCCTGCCTTTAAAGTCTGGTATCATCTTCACTTTCACTGTCTTGAAATATCTTAATATTTGTTTTCACTAAAAACTCCCAGAAAATAAATGAGTCATGATAAAACTTTACCAAATTTCAAACAAAGGAATGACCTCAATTTGTTCCATCCCTGGTTCTGGTCACAGTTCTGCACCATAACTTATGACAAGAATGTTGTTTAAAATATCGCGGGAGAAATTACTCCTAATGAGACTCTTATATTTATGACGTAAATATATTTGAAAACTAGTCTGAGAAAAAAGTGAGATTAAATGAACTAGGGTCTATATCACTTATTCACTATCAGCGCGGTGCTGTCCAGTGAGATAGCCTACACCTGATGTTCCTGTCATCATGGACATTAGAGTTATGGACTCACAGCGACTGTCTTCTCAAAGGACATTACAGTTAAGGTTAAGAGTAGAGTTAAGCTTACTTATGTCACTTAGGAACAGGGTTAAAGGGATGCGGTTTGTCTAATACTAGAGACATGAGTTAGGGATGTGAGTCTCATTTGGAATTCCTTCCAATGCCACAGCATATAAATGTTGGTAGAGGGGGGAAAGGAAGGTAACTAACAACACACACAAGGCAGGCTAATCTCGTAGTCTACTTTCAGGAAGTGCCCTCATCGACTCCCGTCCTTACACTGTTAGTGTTACAGGTTATAGCATCCCGCTCATGCCAACACTGCACATCGCAATCCAAGTCTAATACAAACAGAAGCCTACTTACGTCGTGCCGCTGATGAGCTCCAAATAAGGAATGAAATCAGGAGCAGATGTCTGAGAACTGACTCTGCTGTCTCCATCCTCCTATAATATGGTTTATGGAGATCACTGACACTACCAAAGAGTCGTTCTTATGGCACTTCCGCCTTCTGGTTGTAGGTAAACAGGTGTGTGGACTGTGGAAATTCGAAATATGGCCATATCGATATTTTGTTCGATTATCCCACTGTGGTTTTTTTTGTTGAATTATTTTCATCGACGTCTCTATTTCAGTTTTCAAGTGAACGAACCCCTATCCCCACCCNCACACACACAATTTCATTTTCTATAGAAAAAGTCAAAGGTCGGATGACACTCCACTCAAGTGCAAGACAGTGGACACCCAGAACATGCACAATTGTATTGTCTTATTAACTATGAATGAGTTTATTTTCGCAGAAGAAGGGTGGACCACTCTGTGGCGGCTCGTCGTTAAGTGCAGCCCGTGCATAGAGGAGTACAATTTAGCTCAGAATTTAAAGAAATGATAACTGATTTCCATAAAATGTGTAAAGACTCTTTTTGCAAAATACATCTCATTTGTTTTTCAGCATTGTATATCCTCCTAATACAGTCATGTATCTTTGTTACAACTATATTTAGCCCAAATGGAGTGGATCAGACAGGGTCTAAATTCAGGTTTATATTGTTATTTGAAGGAATAGCGGAGGTGGGGGGGGGNGGGGGGGGGGGGGGGGGGTGTGCAGGAGTAATTTTGGGGCACGGGCCGCCACTGGGGAGGACGGTAAAATGCAAGATCTTACCCTTTCCAGGATGAAAAGTTAGAGCTGACTTACAACAGCTATTTAACATTTCAGTCAAGTGACTGAATCTCCATGAATCCAGTACAAATGAGGCACACAATTTATTCCAGTGCAATAAACTGCAATCTTGCCTAAATCGATAGTTTCCGATGCAGCCATATCGTTTCAGCCCATTATATATCGAGGTTCAGTGACAAGTTACGGTTCCGCGAAGAAAATATAGTTCATCAAAATACCAGCTTTATGCTAACCTCTCGGGATGAATTACTCAAAGGCAGTATTAGTATAAACAGATGGCTTTGTTTTTTCATGTGTATATCAGATTTTTGTATTGAAATGAACTAGAAGTCGTAATTTGGCGTAGTATTTTTTGACCTAACGCTGAGCACTACAGGTAAAAATATTCACAACACTAGTAATAGTTGTGACTGGGGGTTGCCAGATTGCCTTTAAAAAAACAAAAACTGGCGGTTGGTTTTGGGGAACAATGGCTATATTATGCATAGTCCATACGTACACATGCATTATCCATTGGACTCGTACTAATTATATAATGATTGGTCACGTGATCAGGGAAGTCAGAATGTAAACAGTGACGGAACCGGCGTATGTTTCTATTCAGAGAGTACCGATGGTGCTGAAAAAATTTACCGATGCGAGGATTTTGGAGTACACAGAGTTCTTAATTCATGCTTATGCCATCGGCAATACCTACACCTCTACACATATTAAAGGACATACAATGGTTCTATATTTCACAAAGAATTCGGAGTGCCCGTACATTATGAAGATATGCCATAATAGAAACATAATTCCTCACAGAACCAACATACCACATAATGCCAGCTATCATCTCAGTGTGTCCGATTATATCAATTTACTTATTATATAGAAAAATTGTTTATTTAACTGTATTATTACTGTTGGTTCTTGGATGATTAAAGACTTATTTATCTATATTAATAAAACGCTTCTGCCAAATTTGTGTCACAGATTTCTTACGTAACGTAAAAATATGCGGTTTTCACCTAAATTCGTAGAAAACTACACAACAGGTAACTATACACATCAGTCCTCTTTATTTTGTTTACCCTTTTTTTTTTTAAAGAATATGTATAGCAACGAAATACAATCTCCGACAGATCTTTTCAATCCGCCCGATTCGCCAATCGTCAGCAAACCCGGTCCGTGTTGTAGGCCTATATATGTTATAAAGGTGGACCGGGAGATTGCCTTTCTCCACTCCTCCTTTGGTCTGGATCGTGGAAGAAAAGAACCACATTTTGAGGACGGGTTGAGGACGTCTGTGCCTGTGTTTTGACCGGGTAAAATCGGCAAAACTCCACGTCTCTTTTATTTCCGACATTTAATTATTTTTGGATAGGGTGGTTCGATCGCCCGCAGTGGTCCAACATTTTCATGATACCTTTCGGTGCGCTAGGTACTCTTTCGCCGCTGGTGCGTTGCCTGCCTGCCCATTTGTAAAATGGGGAGTTAGTCTTGTTACTGATATAATAGCCTTTAACAACCTGAGACTGGACCAAATGTTTAACACTGTCCTCTATCAAATCCCGAGTGAAGGCAGAGATGAGGAAGGCAGTCGTATGAACAGCATTGATGTTTGGAAGTTTCACGTGGCTACTATATTGAGTTAACTAACGTAAGGATTATGCATGCGGCCACGGGAGGGGCTATTTTTCTAGCCGAAATAAGTAAACTAATAGTGTGTGTGTGTGTGTGTGTTGTGTGTGTGTGTGTGTGTGTGTGTGTGTGTGTGTGTGTGTGTGTGTGTGTGTGTGTGTGTGTGTGTGTGTGCGTGGGTTGTGCGTGTACTGTGCTGTGGATAAAGATTAAGAATTGAAAATAAACACAAAGAATATAACAGTGGGCTTGATAGTTCATCTAGATCAAGCCTGAGAAAGAGAAAAAAAACATTACCACTTAGGTCAGCTACGCCCTGTAGATGTAGGTGTGAAAATTATGCCTCCAATTAAGGTGAAGTATTTCTTTTCCATTTATTTCAATTTATATAACATCTAGATCGACGCATCAATTTGAGAGATGCGTGATAGTCAGCAATATGGAAAATTTAGTGCACTCAGTGTGGGAGGAAATTTCATTCTAGACCTATGATATGCAACTGACACCGTAAGTACTCTTCACCACAGCAGAGGCATGTAAAAATACATGTAAAGACATACAACTTTAAACAAAGTTTATTCACGAGAAAGATGCAGGACCCCTTTCATTACTATCCATAACAATAATAAGCTAGTCCTCTCTCTCTCTCTCCTCTCTGTCGCGCTCTCTCTCTCTCTCTCTCTCTCTCTCTCTCCTCTCTCTTTCTCTCTCTCTCTCTCTCTCTCTCTCTCTCTCCCTCTCTCTCTCTCCCTCTCTCTCTCTCATTCCGCGCATCTTTTCCTTTTCAAAAAAAAATAAATCATTCACTGGTGCAGGACCCTCTTCAGGCACGGAGCCTTGGAGATGTCCCATCGTGCCCAAGCCTAGATCCCCCACTGGCTTTATGGCACATATTATTTGTTTTCATCTGTAGATGTTCGTCTCGTAAATCGTGTCATTTTACTACCAGTTACGCGCTTCTACTATAAGTTAAAAGCTTATCTTAATCATTAAAGCTGATGACATAGGAAGCCTATTATTATTTCTCACTGCAACGACAACCCACTGGGGCAACTTTTTCCAAGCCATATAACTTTGTTCGCGCGCCTTTCGAGAAACAGGTGACCTATAGATTGTACTTCCAGGCTCTCTAACCCTTGGACTAATGGTACAGGCCCCTGGCACCTATAAATAGGCCAAATCACTTATTGTGTAGGAGCTATTAATCCGCAAATATATAAAATCCCCACTTGAATTTTGGTTTAAAGAGTTTCAAGTTCTTCTGGCAGAGGAACACCGGAGAATCCCCTTTACCTGTTGTAAGGAATCGAGATTACGTGTTCTACAGTGGAAGATTTTACACAATATCTATCCGACCAATATTTTGTTGCTTAAAATGAGCTTGAGACATTCCAATAAGTGTAGGCCTACCTCATGCAATGTAATACATTTTGTAAAGCGTGTCAGCAGGTCCAAAAGCTGTGGAATGAAGTTGAAAATGTTATCGCTGCTTCTGTAGAGTTCAGAATTAAATTGAGTAGTACTGACATCATTTTTTTTTATTACTCCACAGGAAAGGATAAGGGTGCAGTGATTTTGAATAGCGTAAATCATACTCTATTGATAGGGAAACTAGTAGTATCGAAGTTCAGATATGGAAATCGTGGTGGCATAGTGGCATTGTTCCATACGGAGATGTAATATAGGCAGGTGTGGGGAAATACAGTATAAATGTTGAAAATATACACGAGAGCCATATCATTACTAAATGAAAACAAGAAGCATTCTCATTCGTCCAAATATATGAGTTAACAACACCAGAGTGTACAGAATAAGTTTCTCTCCTCCTCTCTCTCTCCCCCCCCCCCCCNCCCCCCATTTTTTCTTCCTTTCTGGCTCATTAACATCTTTAGATAAGTCAATGTTTTGGCCCGGCACGAAGCTCGAGCAGTAAACTGCAAAGGGTTTAGGAACCATACATATATAACATCTTGATGGGGACTAGATCTAATAGCTGTCAAGATAGAACACACTTGCAAAATATCACACGCAACAAAAACATACAACAAACAAGAAGAAGCCCTTCGGCCATAGCCCTTCTCTTAAGGCCATGAAGATCACCCTTCCCGTGGGACAATGCAGCTCATATTATGGGATGTTTTGCCCCGCAGGGAGGGGATCAGCGATAGGAGAACCTCTCTAGAGCGTGTTCCAGGAAGGTCACGCGGGGAGCCAGTCCTTGGACAGCCTCAGCAGTGTAGCCCTGAGAGAGAGATTGTGGTTGTGATTAACTGCACCTTTCTAGTGTCCTCATACTGACTATAACAGGATATATTCCACCCCGAGACCCACTGGGGCAGGGGCTATAGAATAGGAAACTAACAATAACTTTTCTGCAGTTCTATCTGTCTAACAAATTCCAGTAGAATGAATGTTACATGTAAGCAATAGCAGGTGTAAGAACTAATACCTAATGCTTGGAAAGGACACCTAATAATAATGACATTAGAGAACGAAAACTAATATAACATATTATTATCACAATGCTAATAGCCCATTAAAGAAATGGTAAAACTCCAAGGAATCACACAACCTATAATTATACGAAAATAACTACTAAGCTACTAATCAACGCCGAGGTGCCCTAAAAAGAGTGAGATTAAATATAATTTTTTAAATCCCCACTTTTATAGGGGTGTCGGGGTGCAGAAATATGCTAAAAGACCTATGATCTAGATAAGGCATACAATTTAAATGTTACAGATACACCTTGACCCTTAAAAATACATTTTAAAAAGTGTGTTAGGCTATGTATTAGCACGTGGTCAGAAGCAGCCTAATTAAAAATGGAGGACCAAGTCGGAACAAAAAAATGGGTCTTGACCCCCACCCTTCCTCCCTACGCCCCTTTTTCTTCTGGTTGAAGGATAGGGCAATGCGAGTAGGCCTATTTAATTCTCCAAGGAAAAAAAATCCGCAACCACAGTAGCATTTCTTGAATAACCCTTTTCATTTATAAGACCCAAGGAAGAAAAAACAAAAACAACAAAATAGGCGTCAATAACTGAAGGGAAGATAAAGGGGAATAATCGCAGAGGCGTCTCCCTCGAGTGAACCCCAGGTGAGAGGTTGGCTTTGTGACAGTATTACTTGCAGTACATGACCTGACTTGAAAGTTCACACACTACTTGTATTTATGCTTTCTATTCCTATCACCATTTATGACCCTTGATAGCCTTTTTCAAAGTGATATTCGTTCAGCGTAAGTATACCTTTTTTGCCAACTGAATGTATGAAAGGAGAGAAAAAGTAGCTTGCTTTTTTTTTCAAACTGTTTCTTTTTCTTTCCGAGTACCAGTCCCCGCAATTCCGGTTAACCAATTTCCGTTGAAGGTACGTATAAGGACCCGTTCTTTCTCCACGAGCTCCAGGATAGGTGTAAGCAGTCTATGCCACCATTCAATCACCCAGGAATGTGGAAAGTAACGGAAAGCACGTGTCTGGAGCTGTTACAATTTTTGTTATATGCCCAAGAACAATCGAATCGTCCCTATGTGTAAAGCAAGAAAGTACCGGTGGACATGGCACTCATATTTGCCTAAAGGCTAAGCATGACATAACAGAAATCATCGGAGTTATTAAATTTCACCGGGCACAAGACTAAATCTATAAGTAATAGTCTAGTGTCGTAACTGGACAAGTGAAATGACTCTTCTGTGTTATTCATCAAATTTGGCTCTGCCTGAAAAACTTTCAGACATAGGATCTAGATCTAGAACCGAGTTCCGTTAAGTAAGGATTAGGGAATGGCCTGCAACGATCCCGTCAAGTTTCTCATAGATACCAAAAGATAATCTCCACTCTCCTACTTTCATAAATCTCATTCCTTCCTTCTGAACATAATATAATATATCGGGCTGCATCTAAAATATATTGAAAGTAATACGAACGTCTGTCAATATCATAGACAGTTTCGAAATCTGATAACAGAACAATGTATTACGTGTAATTCCGATTCGATATATCTCAGGTATATGGTTTGTGTGCCGATTTCTAATCACCACAAAGGCTGTATACAGGAATCGCTGCAGCTATAAATTGTCCCCAGAGAGGTATTGTGGCTGGGCTAGATTTGGAAAAAGGCTTCATGGCAGGGTAGGTCCATTATTAGTCTACCATGTTTTTGTCAGTGGCGTAGCAAGTAGGTAGGCCAGTTTCGTACAAGGGTGATAAAGCATAGTAAGGTTTTCAAAGAGAACGGGGACATTCCCACACTGATACAGTGAAGATAAGTTAAGAGGAGGCACTTGGGACTCAGTAGTGCGGGGGTGGATGGGGGGNGGGGGGGGGGGAGCATCCTGTGCTATTGCAATTACATGAACAATTCAAAAATCTCAGGTGAGAAAAACACTGCGTATATTCGTCACAGTCAAGTGCATGTTGAAGTCCTTAGAACTTACGAGGTAAGTCACGCCAAACGGCATTCACATGTGAGGTCTTGAAGCAGCCCGCCCGCCAGCAGGTCACAACCGTCGATCCTAACCACTCGCCTGATTTATCGATCGATCCGTTTCCGATCAAGCTTTGTAACATGAGGGAGGGGGGATTAGGGGCGACGGGGTGGCATTCCTGAGTTACTGCCAGCTAGCGAGGTGTCTTTCTTCCTACTGTGTTCCTGTTCACGTTTAGGTGGGCTGTTCATGGCCTCCATTTTTAACTCTTGCGGACACTCTTGGTAGGTGTTTTCACTTATTACTGTGTTAAGGTGTTCAACAACCGTATTAGTAGAACTGAGAAGCGGTTACTGAGTTTTCAATCTGTTATGTGATACACCAGTATGCTTAAATCCAACCGAGTAATAACATGGGTATGATCAAAGGACCTTCTTAGGGGGTGTTTTTGACAAGGAGTGTTCCAGTATGAATGGTGTGTCAATATCGTTGTGTACGATATTATTTCTGTTCTCTTTGGGTGTACCAGGCGCAAAGTCGCGAAGTGTTTCGCGTCAAGAGACTATAGGGAGGTGAACAGTGACTTTACAATCCAGTTACCTGCATATTTCATGTCATTGTTTATTCCAATATTATTAACCCATACATTTGTGTCACAGTGAGTGGTTATCATTCTTCTTCAAAGAATAACAAATCGTATGCACCGAGACAGTGATCCAGTGATCCAGTGTTTGAGACAGTAATTACTAATTTTCCCAATTTTATGCACCTCTCTCTCTTTCTCTCTCTCTTTCTCTCTCTCTCTCTCTCTTACTCACCTAACTCACTTTCTCTCCCCCTCTCTCTATTTTCCTCCCTCCCTCTCTCTGCTTTCTTCCTTCTCTCCTCCTCTCTCTATCTTTTCTTGCCCCTCACACATATACACACACACACACCCAGCACGCGCACATGCATGCGCGCGTACACACACACACACACACACACACACACACACACACACACACACACACACACACAATACTGTATATTATACATATACATACATGTAAATATACAAAACTTCGGAGGCAGGCTATTAAAAAGGGCTTATTCCAAACGGCAACGTTTCATTTTTAAATTTCAAAATTCCTGGATTAAGAAACACAGTGCTCTCATTAGTTTCATTTTTAACGTTCAGAATTCCTGGGTAAAGAAACAGTACTCTCATTAGTAATACTTTTTAGAGGGAAAGTTTGATGTACTGTAGAAATAACATGGCATATTTTATTCGTGCCTTTTGTGACGTCATTCTGTAAAAAAGTAACTAAGTCTAGATGTTCTATGTCTTCTGCCATATCATAAAACACTTTAGTGATTATATTCTTTTAGCCTCGGACACTCAAAACCCATTTTTGCATAGCGTCCTCTTTCAGTTTGTCTTAACAGAAATACACAGATTATGTGTGTCTGCATTTATACCTATATCTTATGTACGTGTATGTATGTGTGTGTGCGTGTGGGCGTGTTTGTTTGATTGTGTGTGTGTGTGTGTGTGTGTGTGTGTGTGTGTGTGTGTGTGTGTGTTGTGTGTGTGTGTGTGTGTGTGTGTGTGTGTTGTTGTTGTTGTTGTTGTTGTTGTTGATGTTGTTGTTTTCAGTTTTTTGGACATATATATGGTGTGTTAGAAATTAAAAGAGAAAACAACAATATTATATAAATGCAGAAGACATCGTATGTACAAGAGAACAAATGTTTACTGCTGTAATATTAATAAATCATAGGTTCACATAAGAGCAAATCAAAACATTTCAGGTAACTGCAATGGCCACATTTCATTTGGACGGGTTAAACTCATGTAACAATATGATACGAACGACTTCACACCAACCCAACATCGGTCTCTTCAATCCCTTGGTGTTTCCCATCCTACATTTTACTGTTGACCAAAACCCTTTGGTGATTGTTGTTAATACTGTCTGTGCTGCCTGAGTACGATAAACATAAATAATATATTCATTTCTCAGCGCCTTTCGAAAATGTAGGGGCTCAAATGGAAGAAAACATGGATGGTTTGNNGGGGGGGGAGGTAAGGGGAGGAATAATTTCGGACCAAGTTTTTCTGGCGTTTAGTTGGCCATGAATAATGATCACTGTTACGTCAGTTTGCCGTGGTCACTTGAACGACATCAAATAAAAATTTTATGGTAAAACGATGTATCTGCTTTCCTGCAAAACTTCGACATCAACCGACCGAGACCATACTATTATGCAGAAAAATTTTATTGTGGATTTGCAGCTTTTCTCGAGGTGACAACAAGAACAAGCAGGTAGCTTAATAGCGAAAGTTAAACGGGATTTTCTCGAAATCACAAAATTGTCAGATGCGTCGGTTATCCCTGGAGGGCAACATTTTCCCGTCTTTTGCTGCGCTGCTATTGTGTATTCTGAAGTTATTTTTAATATGGAATGATTTGCCTCGTTCCCGAGCATTCAATTTACTTGACTTCTACTGCGACACATAACATTTCTGTTTGCTCTAGCATAGGTTGCTCTAGGTAACTCACGAAGCCTCACAGTTGTCAATAATGTCTTAAAATATTGTAATGTGCTTGATTAAAGACCTTTGAAAAAAGAAACAACAATTCCACAGATCTAAACTAAAGCAAACTGAGCCCTGGTAGTATGATAGGCCAATGCCGACCACATTTTAGTTACTTCTCAGTCCTATTTTCCAACCTTTGTTGACCAATAACTATAGACATTACTCAGTCTTTCACACTTTCGAGCAGTACTCCCATGTCGCAGCAAATAAGACACTGTTTGCCTTGACTGGTTGATTCAGAAAGTTGAATTATTCTTGCATTTAGAGTAAGCAGAAATCTTAATTATATTCAAAAACGCACTCATCTTGTGCGAGTCTTGTCATGAGGTGATGTCCCCTTACTATAGAAATTAGGAGTTGACGTATCTGCCAAGAACCAAAGACAAATATTTTCATGCCCTTAATCTTTTGTATTTTTTTTATGTGAATATTTTGGGTAGCACACTGAGATTTTGTAAACAGCCTCATAAGTTTCATAAACTTATAGATAACCTTTTATCAGTGTAAAATGTAGGCTGGAAACATCGCAGATTTTTACCAAACGGGCCTAGTCTTTGAAATTCTTGTTTGCTTTAGAATCCACAGTTATATCGGAAACTGAGTGACTAAAGATTCAAGCATATTCTCAGTTTGTCATTAAGAAGTGTCTTGGACTCCAGAAACACGCACACAATTCTTTCCATGAATATTTTAATCAATCAGTCGCTTCTCCTACTGAATAATCTCGCCCATGTGTTGACCTGTATTTTATGATCGTGTCACATATGATAGAATTAAATGAACTTAAACGTCAACATAGATGGTAAAACATTATAATGTTGTCACAATTTCATTCATGTCTCACGTGTTCTTTCGCGGAAAACAAAGGGTATGGGTTTTCTTGGGGTTATAAAAGGTGTGTATATGGGATCAAGAGCAGGATAGGATGGATCAATGTTTATTTCCAGTTTTTGCAAAACTTTGGCTGTCCCAACATACATCTCCATTTCAGCAAATCTTCGTCCGATGCATCCGCGGGCGCCATGTCCAAAGGGCAAATATGCAAAAGCCGAAGGTTTCTTATGTTCATCTCTGTCCCCTTTCCCAGTGTCCATCTGTCTTATCCACCGCTCAGGCGAAAAGGTGAAGGGATCTGAAAAATACGCAGAGTCCAGGGAGGACCTACTGCTGGACATGATGACACTCGTTCCACAGGGCACCAGATAGCCGCTAAGAATGACGTCTTTTGTCATTATTCTCTCCGTCCCATTAGACAAGGGATAGTTTACTCTCATCGACTCCTTTACACAGGCTTTAACATAGGACATTTTAGCCAGAGCCTCAGCCGTGACTGGCCCATTCTCCCCAATGAGCTCAACGATCTCTTTGGCAGCTTTTGCCTGTGTCTGAGGATTTTTGGCCAGATTGTAAAACAGGACAGCGAGATTCCGGGCCGTGGAATCCGTGCCTGCGATAAGCATTGAGTCGATAATTGCTAGTATTTTCTCCATTTCAAGTTTACTCTTGGAGATCATTGAAGCAAGCAGGTTTGACTCACGGTCATGTATCACATCGGTAGCAGCTGGGGGGGAAAAAAAAGGAGAAAACCAATTTTCTTTGAAAAAAAAAAGAAAGAAAGAAAAATTAACTAAGCACAGTTATAAAGAAGAGGAAGTTTACACCCTATTTTTCAAACTTACATACCAAATTAACAATTTTATTAATATGAATTATACTTTCAGTTCTTGAGTATTGTAATTATTGGGACGTTAGCCTAAGTATACATTACCAAAACTAAACTTAGAAATTAAGCTGAGATGGATCTTTCCGAAATTGTAGGGAATTAACTAAAATGTAATACTGTATTTTTCAAATGTGGATGTGGGGAGCAAAATAAGCAACACACTGACTTTCTGCGCCAGATTAGTTTCATAAACTCTGTAAATTTGACACGATATACTTCCATGTCAGTGTCTACTGCTTGGTTTTAAAATTTACCTTGATCAACTACATGAAATATTTTAAGTGACCCTTGCTAATTCTGATATTTGTATTATATCGATGACAGAGCAGTTTTGGTGCTTCTGGAGTTAAGAAAACACACGTGTACACATTCTGTGTGTGTGGGG
>JAWQUT010000160.1:905410-917149 GCA_033807755.1 Ellobium chinense
GACAGACAGACAGACAGACAGACAGACAGACAAAGAGAGAGAGACAGAGAGAGACAAACAGAAAGAAAGACAAGAGACAGAGAGACAGAGACAGAGACAGATACACGGAGAGGGTATGGTAGCATGAGTGTGGGTGTTAGGAGCAACTGAATTGATTGTTAAGAACATTGTTATTGTATTGCTCATTTACAACTAATTGTTGTGTGAGCTAAATAAACATATTGTTATTGTTACAATGTCACTGGGCTCGGGCAGAATCTCTCGGCAGGAAGCGAACTGGTCACGTGATGCAGGCAATAGGTTTGTGAAGTTTAGCCAGACTGACAGCCTGTTATAACAAGTTTCAATGCTGAACAGCATCTCTGTTATGAAAACTTCCATTAGATTAGCACTCACTGTGATAGATAATATGAGAAAGAACTTTCCCTGACAGTTTTTGTTTGCTTTGTTTTTGCTTTGTACTAGATTTATATATAGATCTACGTTTATCTTGGTAACCTCCTGCTATTTCATTTCATCGCTGCTCCCTCGGAACAAAAAAAAGTATGAATTTTTGCATTTATTTGTGTTAAGGCATGACACTGCAGTTTACTGTCATGAGCATGGTCGTAACTAGCAGTCCAGCAATGCTGGGTGGGATGGGGAGGAGGCAAGGATCAGGGGGGCGGACCAGATTGTTACGGCCGTGGACAAGAGTCATGAGCCCAGAGATTGCTAAAATTTAGCCGATTGTCTTTCTTTTTCATTAAAAGATATCAGTGTCTTGGGACAATTAATATTTACGGTGATTATGATCCTACAAAGATTTATTATGACTAGAAGAAAAAATGTTATTGTAAATATTGCATCAGAGACCATTTAGCAACGTGATCAGCTGGAAATCGAACATGTTGTAAAGCTTTTATGATTTCTGAGGCTTCTTATTTGCACAGTATATCACTATGTATGTAATGAAAAGTATTGTGTATGTGGTGTATGGCTCGTGACAGATTGAAGACCAAGAATCAATATTATAGCAAACCATGCGAGTTTGCTTTCAAAAAATCCCATTTCCTTATACATGTGCCTTTGATATTTTGGGTATGTGCGTGTGCCAGTTAACAAGACAGTGTGCCTATATGGACAAATAAAATTTATCTCATCTTATCATAAAGTTATAAAACTGCAGTAGTAGATCCTGAGAATACAACTTACAAAATGATAAATTCATTAAGTCAGTTGTTTCAGAGTGTATGCATTTACTAGAATAATAAAGCACGATAAGAAATAGAACACAAGTTTGCCGACTCTATAATAGGAAGCACTTCCAGGGGGTAACAAAGCCACTTGTACTGTTATTTTCATAGTGCTTTCACGATGTGGACAATCCATGGGCTATCCTGAATCATGTGTCCACTGTGAGATTCTGAGCTAGCCCACTGGAAAATACGAGAGACATATAAGTCCATGAATGCATGTACACATCTAATGAAAGAAAAATATTTATTTCAAATCATGACTTTTATTGTCAAGATTCAGATGACAAATATGATGACCACGGACATGAAGATGGCTTTACTCAAACATTCCAAAGGCATAAAGTGACATCATAATATATTCTCTTTAAAAATCACACTTCTTGTAATTAGAGCCTCCATACACTTTTGCTAAGAGAGTCTGTCCACGGGTTATTTATGGAAGCAAGCCACTCTTATTCATCATAAAGGAAAGTGTCGATTGACACACAAATACAGTATCTGTCTACATACCCTGCCTATTGCATCAACTGAAAATTAAAACGTCGCAAAATGTGAGAACAGGGTTTTATGGTGGAAAGCTTGTTAATATTGTTAATGGAAACACTGTTTATAAACCTAATTTGGATGTGCTGAAGATTTGTTTTAGTTGCTTATACCCGGAGAGGATCTTAAGAAGCCAGTACTGATTTGCATAATGCGCCTACTTCGCAAAATCACCACCTGTCACATGTATATTATAGAACAGAGGACTTAACAGTGAGATTTTGTGTACGTTTGTTTTGAAACGGATTATGGACGGAGTCGCCAGTGAAATAAGATCTCTGATACGGATTGTATACCTATGTAAACAGGACTAGACAGTGCTTTTGTGTTTGATCTGGTAAACGTTAAATTATATTATCATTATTTTGTTGGTGTAACGACCTTATGAAATGTAAAATAAAACATTACTATACTGTACTTGGTCTTTCTTTTCGGAACAGGTCTCGAGCTGACCCCCTGGCAAGTGGACGACCAGGTATTTAATATACTGAGTTGAGATTTCGCATCAAAATGTATTAGTGAAACTGTTTCGATGGTGGCCCACGGCGGCCTTGATGCATACTTTATTTGACTGGAAAATCAAATCCTTTCATTAGGGATGCCAAAGGCTGCAGCCATGAGTCACCAAGGTATGTCATCTTCGCTGGAAGATATTAAGGTCGAACACCTTGATGAAACTGATGAGATGGCGACAGCTTCCCTCTTTGAGGTGTTATCATCCCGAAATGAATTGCTGGGAGAGGAAGAATTATGGGCCTTGTGTCGCGAGTGTTGTCTCACTTTGGAGTATGTCCATGACAGTCATGACCTTTTTCAATCACTCTGCATCAGCCCAGACACAGTCGCTTTCGACCCAGAAGGAAATGTGTGTTTCTTGGACTTGGAAATGGGTAAGTATAGGTTTTGTTATCTGAGAAATTACCTTTTATTCCAGTCCAGCCTGATTTGTTCTAAAACTTTTTAGTATGAAATACTGTTTTTCTGCATTTAGGCCTAAATTAGGGGCACTCAATACCGTTTAGATAAGGTCGAAAAAAACCAGAAGGCTCCCTGTTCACATTAAGCATTCCTGGACGGTTTGGAAATTGTAGAGGAGTAGGCCTCGCGGCTACTGTCCAGGCAAAATTAGTGTGGAAATTCTTTTTGGTTACTGCTATAATCAAAGAGCCATTATATTATAGTCGTAATCGTTCTGAAGCGTCATTAAACTCTCACTCAGACAAACAAAACCTCAACGTAACAACCCTGAATGACCGTCCCCACACAATTTTGATAAACTAATGATTTCCTAAGTCACCGATGCTACGGACATAACTGTGATTTCTAAAATGAATGGTAAACAAGGCGGTAATAAGAAACTAACAAAGAGTTTCGTTGCTTTTAAAAGGTCCAACTTAGACTGAAGACGGAATCTTATGTTATTGGAAACTATAAAGCCACATGCAAAAAAAAAAAAAATTACGTCGTTATCTTGCAAGATTTACGAGAAACTTGGCAAAATAAATGATCACGTTATGTTTTCAAAAGAACACTATAGTCTGCTGTGCGAAGGTTTTCATGGTCAGGAACACAGCAGTTTTCTTAGGAGCTGGATCGGCTGCCATTCTCTTGTTCTTTCTCATCACCATGTATAGGCATCTTCCTTTCGATCAAAAGTTATGACAAGCTTGGTTCGACTTCAGCGACTCTTCACCTGATTCAAGAGCCCAATCCAAAATGGTCCGGTCATTGATTATTTGTGAGGGGCGACTGGGATTAGGAATAAGACGGCAAGCATCATAGTATTGTAAAATTTCGAGGGATATCTCTACTGTTTAATGCATGTGTTCCCTTCTTGTGAATTATTGCGTAGTGAAATTAAAAGGAACGATATGCGTGACTTTTTGCAATGTATTTTCACAGTTAATGTTTAGCAAAATAGTTGTTTGCATTTCAATGGTGGTCATGCTGATAGAAGTTTATAGCAGTCCTATGCCTTCGACCTACCTATAGGCAACTCTCTGTACAGCTGATGAGTGTTTCCAGGATAATTTTTAATCTTTCAAAATTGCTGGAAATGCAGATAAATGGACGGTAGTGGAATGATTCCCTCTTTTGGGAAAGTCAGGCGGTCGTGATGTATTTTTCATTTGACTTGAAAACTAAGTCCTCCTATAAGGGATTGTTATTTCATATTATTATTATTATTATTATTATTATTATTATTATTATTATGATGATGATGATGATGATGTTGATGATGATGATGATGATGATGATGATGATGATGATGATGATGATGATGATAATAAGTTAGTTCCCTGGCGAAGGACACTTGTCCGAAAACTTGGAAAAGTTCATTAAATTTTTTCATGTCACATTTTTTTGAGAGTGTCTGTCTTTTTGAAAATGATGATGATGATAATGATAATATGACGGTAGGACGGCAATGAACCACTCTTGATCTGGCATAGTTTTTGTTTTTTTTTACAAACCCTAATGTCCCTCTTTTGGGAGTGCTGACATGGCCAGGTAATTTCCTGATACGACTGCTCATGTTCTCTGGCAACCGCCCTTCCTGAACTGCTTTCATGTTCAATTTGGCTGATCATTGTTACGTTCACGTAAATGACGTAATATCTCGTATGAGTACTTTCCAGAGTGTGGCAGCAAAACGTTGAAGTATAATGTGGCCCTGAGCGTAGTTTATGTCAACATGTTTCTTTGCCTTGATTGTATAATTTCATCATTGCCTAAACGGATGGGTAGTTAGTGTCAATTTTACTGCACAGTGAATGTATGTAATCTGATACAACATCATGCAATTAATATAGACTTTTTGTACACGTGTACCATTCGTATTTTGCGCACATTAAATCAACCAAACATTAGAAATGATATGTGAGGATTATTGATTTCAGAAGCTGAGACGCCGTACGTGGCCCCCGAGAGTGCAGAAAATGGAGAACAGACCTACAAAGTAAGTGATAAAATGTTTATGTTGGTCTATACTCCTTATAAATATGTTTAACGGGCAGATATAACAACAACAGCTAATGAATCCACCAATACACAAAAACCTTACATATTATTTTACTCAGAGCTCACACAAACTGCTGAGCTTAGCCTAAACTGACTATATAAATTATCTCACTGGCAGTCGCAAAATAATTGGTTGATGCAGTTTGAGGACTTGTATACTCTTCAGTCTCATACTGCTTTGATTACGCAGTTATCCTTTTAAGTGGTCTCACACACTTTACTTGTAGACTAGACACATATGTCATTATAATCTACTGCCGTATGAGTGATGAGTGTCAGGAAGACTCTTAAACATATTCCTTCCTAGAAACTGAAAATATGGATTTTCTCACCTTTTCTCACAATGACAACTCTTTTTCTCCACCGTCGCAGAGTCATCTGTATTCTCTGGGCATGACGTTGTTATTCGCCACCGAGTACAATTCTGGAAGTGAGGACTCAAGTGTGACTCTCAGCAACTCTTTCAGAGAACTTCTAACAAGTTTGACCAGTGATGACAGTAGGCAGCGACCCGACCTTGACATGGTCATAGACGCCTGTGAGAAAGCTTTGAATGGAAAATCATCTCAGGAGATTTGCCTAAACATTATCAGTCAAGAAGAGCATGCAAGTCAGGAAACTAGCGGTAATAAAATACAGATCTATCTCATTATTATTATTATGTAAGAGAGTAACGTTACACTAGTGGATGTTTTGAACAGAGAGAATTAATTATTCCTGTCTTGTACAGAGTATAGACTTCTTCTGTCCACCGGCAGTATTAAGCATTATGCTTTCAGGTATCAGCTCGCTCTTTACAGGTAGCTAAATGCAAGAATCAGCGTGTTCTCCTTGGAAGGGAGTTGCTTCCTTTAACAAGATAATTTTAAAAATTCAAACCGATATGAGCACTGTAAAGTGTTAGAACCGGTGTGAGCACTGTAGAGTGTTAGATCCATACATCTGAGAATTACAGTGGTTTTGTTTCATGGACTGATCCAACAGAGGGGGATTAGAACTGAAGCGCACATCGCAAGGTTCCGCTGAGCGATAGACACTAACGTGAGCACAGTCTAGTAGAGTATTAGTTAAGAATATCTGAAGCAGGGGTTATTCTTTGTCATCAATTCAAAAGTACTTATTAACTGAATTGACCATCAGTAATCTACAGACAGTCTATGAAGACACTGTGCGTTTTCAATACATCTGCAGGGCACGGTCGGTCTAGTACACGAAGTGAAGATAGTGAATCAGGAGGAGGACAGCAGACCGCTCTGGTCCAAAATGAGGTGTTGTCAAACAAAGACTTTGATCACAGCAGTTTGGAGCATCCAACAGACTGTGACAGCCAGGAAATCAGTCTCACAGCAAGTCTTAAAGGCGACACATCCGCTAGATGTTCCATATTACGTGATGCCAGTTATGATGAAGAGGACGTGGTGACAGAGGATCAAGAAGCAAATACCACACCAAGGAGATGGAGGAAACAGCAGGTATGAAGATTTATGAGAAATCATTTGTATCTTCGCATAACACAATACAAACTGTTTACTAGGAAATGATTATGATGTATTAAAATTTATCTTCTTCCTTGATTTAAACTGATCTACGAAGCGCGCGCAATGTTTAATGTTATTCAGGACTAAATGCCTAATTTTTTTCTGTCTGATACCTTCAGTCTCAAAAACATACAATCTATGATATTGATCGTAAGAAATGTCAGAAGAGAGCTACTGCGCTCACCAAACACACTCATCCAAGCTTTTTGCATTTTATAGCTTAAGACATGGGTATTTCAGTACGACCAAGGAGAACAGTAAGGGATTTTTCCCAAAAGCAAAGACTAGACAGGTGTGAACAGTCGGGAAGTGTGTTAGGGTCACGGGTGAACACTAAGTTCGAACGTGAAAGTTAGGGACCGATTCAGGCAGTAAGTATTTAAGAATTAAATTGCTGTGAAGTTAGTGTCCCTGTAGTGCAGTGGTAACACGTTCAGATTTGCAAGCTGAGAGACCCTGGTTCGATTCCCGGCAATGACAGAAATTTTCTAGTGTAGTGTCTTTCTTCTCAAAATTGATCTTGCACAGTAAGTTGATAAAAATTCCTGGTGACACACTTCCCTAAAATAATTATGTAACAGCATATATCATCTGAAAAATTATCAAACAGATCTCACGTTCCTCCCCCTTAAATATAAGAGAAAGGATACTATGCTATAATGCCTTGTCACCCCGTTACACGGGACTTATGCATGACTGTATTGAGAACATGAGAGTGACAAAACGAGATTGAAAATGTGAGCAGTATTAATATGGAAGCCATCAGTCTTGAAATTTTGGGAGTTCCGTTCCATACTAAACTTTGAGACGAACGACGATCTTAAGACTGGATTCTAAAATAATAGTACTGATATATCACGAGAGAGGATGGCATCATATTTGTGGATGTTGGTAGAAATGACAAAGAATTGAATAATCATTTTAGTTTGTTATTGTCATGTCTAAGAAAAGCTTGAAAGCAACCATGACGAGGGTGGAAGTAGACAGGAGTTGGCAAAGAACCGCTTGGCCGAGGCAGTATCCAGTTACTGGACAGATGGGGGACGTTGGCAGTCTGCCGTGATTATTTCACTGTTATTATTACTTTGGCCTTATCGCTGTGTTGAATATCTGATCCTGGCGAATGTTCTGGAAGTGGTTGCAGAATTATTACATCAGAAGTGTGCAGTCTGAATTGGAATCGACAGTTCAAGAACCTATCGACAATCTGATGTGTAATGCTCTACTAATGGTGGTGTGAACAATATTATCAAGAACGTAATTGTCGAGCTGATCCAGAAACTGCCTCATCAGATCAGTGCTCCAATGTTTTAAGGATAAAGGTGACCAGTTGAGTATTTGGGGTGTCTTCTGGGATATATCAACAGCAAGTTTTGCTGTTTTTTTGTGCTGTTTTTGAAATTTAACCCCCACCTCCAGTTTACCAAAGTCGACGGGGACGAGTCATCGACGACAGAAGGTCGACCGAATATTGAACACCACCCTCGACCCGCCCATCGACTGACAAAGCGACGTGCACAAGTTTAAAACAAAAAGAAAGACACGAGTGAACAAAAGCATGCAAACGTGATTGAGCAGGGGCGTTCATGTCTAGTTTCAAATTGCACTGGGGACCTAGGGAGATTACTAGATGCCTGCAACAGATGACGAGGCAGAAATCTCTCAAACGCTTTCCATCGACGACACCCCCATCTGCAGGGAAAGACGATAATGCACACAAACGGAAACAAAAGACAAAGAAAGCGAGAGAAGAAGGAGGAAAAGGAGCAAACATGGAAAACCCTCCCCTCAGCTTCACAGTGGGAAGGACCTTCGACTAGAGTATCTCAGGCTACGCCCGTCCACAGTGCAGAAGGACTAGTATAATACATGGGAGGCAACTTCATTATACTTCACTGAATTTACAGTGGAGCCGCCTCCCCTGCCTCTACGCTTCACTACGTACCGTTGGCCTACCCGTCCCAAACAAGTCACCCCAGCAGCTACTGCTGCAAACACCGCCAAATATGGAAACATTCCCTAGATCACTATTGGCGTCGGCTCAGGGGCAACATCCCCCCAGTGGGTACAACAAATCTTAGGATCCATCGGTGATCTTAAGAAAGAAATAGCATTTATGAATGAAAAGATGGCTAAGCTTGAAACCATCAAGAGGAAACTGGTCACTATGGACAAAGACACGGGAGAGATAAAGGGGGAATTCAGACATGTTGTCGAGAAGGTCAATTCAGTGGAGCAGTCGGTACAATTCCTAAGTGGTGCGTACAACGAAACGAGGAAAGCTGTGGAGGAAAATACAGAGAACATCAAAAGGATGAGCAGTGGACTGGACAGTGACTTCAATAAGATCAAAGAAGTGGAGCAACGGATTATCGACACTGAGATGAGGGCAATGAGAAATAACCTGATATTTACGGGCCTCCGTGAGGGAGGGGTGGATGAGGATCCAGAGAAAACTGTCAAGACTTTCTGGCCAGTGACTTAAACGTCACAGAAAACATCAGTTTTGAGCATGGGTCAGTTCTCCAGAGAGATAATAAGGCCAATCGTGGCTAGGTTCAGTTCATTCAAGGCAAGGGAAGCAGTACGGAGAATTGGGCCGAAGCTGGCTGGAAAGCCATTTGGCATCCATGAACAGCTTCCTCGGGAAGTGAATGAACGGAGACGCCTTTTATTGCCACTATTCAAGACCAAAAAGCGACAAGGTTATGGACAAGCTGCTTACCGAGAGGGGCAGGTTTTATGTAGATGACAACGGGAAAGTATTGTTAAGACCATAGATACGTCCTGAGGCTACCGAGGAGACTAGCTACGACCCCCACAGCTGGAGATTCCAGTACCTCATCTCAAGGGGTATCCCCGACGTCGGGCCTTACCGATGCCAGAACTAACGGGATGGAAGTCACAACTGACCGGTCCGCTACCCATGGCATCAATCCAGATATCAATAGGACAATTGAGATGGACCAGAACAAGAACACAGCCTAGTACAAGAGAGGGCACCTACTGTATGGGGCCCATAATAACTGTCTCCATTTATCTGACCCACTAGACAGGAAATGTGCAATTTCTTATCAAGAAACTGTTGAAGAATTTGGACGACAAATTGGAAATGAACTTAACCCAATTTATGAAACAACAAGCCCCATCTGCAACCACAACCAACAAACTGACATCATAAATGAAACAAAGAAAATACCCTTACTTAAAATCTTTCAGATGCCGACGGAGTAAAACACTATTCAACTAATATTGATTATCCTTTCAAAAGTTCAGGATTAGTTACTACGTCCAAATTGAACAATGGCAACTTAGGCGGTGATTGTATTGATGTTGATGCGTCTCTTAATAAATCTGAAGAGAATTAGTATAGTAACGAGGTGTATTCCTTGACTTTCGATACTGATATGTATCAAGACAAGACTCCAACTTAAAAAATAAGTCTACGTGTGTGCCGTTAAGTGAAACTCATCATGAAAACAATGAAATAAATAATATTATTAGTTTGTGTTTTATCAATGCATGTGGGCTGAGGGCAAAGTTATATTGCCCAGGGTTCATAGAATTTATAAAGTCTATAATATAGGCATTGCTGAGACAAAATTTCATGAACTTGATGTGATATTGAATGAAGATAATGTGGATATAAGTAGCATACCCGGATATACATGTTACCATTGATTCAGAAGTAGTGCGAATGGAAGAGTATCTGGTGGTATATCGCTTGTCAGAAAAGATGATATTGCAGATACAGTTAATAATCTTACAGAGAGCTCTGATGTCTTATGGTGTAAAATGCAGCTCAGAAGTGTCGCTGATTTAGTTACACCAGCGGTGATTGGTGTAGTTTACATATCCCCAGAGGGGTCCAGTTTTTCTAGCCACCGATCCTTTCTTGATATTAAAAGTGATTTTGTAAATAACTTTATTGATGTAAAACACTGTTTGTTGATGGGTGATTTTACTGCCCACACTGCAAATCAGCGTGACGTTGTGAGTTTAGACCCTGATGATATTACACTTACAGCTGAGCTCCTTGAAAGCCAATATCCGGATATAGCAAGTTCACTTGAGAGTGCTAAATTACCGTTGATAAGACAAAGGAAGTGCAAATATAGAATTAACAACTGGGTAAAATATTTTCTTGAACTTTTGAAGTCTCAAGACATGTATATTGCAACGGAGGAAATGGCATAGCCTCGGCGGAATTCACGTCTACGGGCCAGTCTGTAATTGATTACATAGTGGCAAGTGCGGAGATGATATCATATATAATTTCTTTCAGTATAAATACTGCCCGTTACTAACCGATGTCCACGCACCTGTTGAGCTTTTTGTAAAAAAAGATGTAACGACTAGCGCGCCACTTCACCCACCAGAAGCACAGGCTGCTCGCGGCTCGCAGTGTCGGAGAGTAGGGCAGTGGGACGCAAGTAAAATCGAGAAGTTTGTAAATGCGATTGATATGACTAGGGTAGAGGAGTTAACTTTACTGTTAGATCAAACAGGAGGCCACACGCAAGAAATTTTGGACCAGGCCTGCTCTGATCTGCAAGAAATATTCCTACATGCCGGTATTAAAACTTTTGGAGAGAAAAATGTGCATTTTAATGGACTTATGACATTGTACACTACTTCAAACTTTGTCTTTTGATATATGCTGACGATACAGTTTTGTTTGCTGACTCAAGGGCAGGGCTACAGAACTTACTATTACAATATGAGCGCCACTGTAAAAGGTGGCAGTTGAATATTAACACCCATAAAGCGAAAATTATGTTTTTTGGCAAGAGCTACAGGAAATCCAAATTGTTAATAAATAAATCAGAGATAGAAGTCGTTAACAGTTTCAAATATTTGGGAGTAAACTTAAGTAAAGACGGCAAATATAAAAGACAACATAGAAAAAGCGAGAAAAACAACCTATTCACTGCTGCGTCGCTGTAGAAAGTAGGGCTAAGTATTAGCCAAAATCAGTGAAAGTAGGGATGGGTTACAAAGAGGACTAGACACACTCCAAGCTAACTCTGATTAGTAGGGTATTACTGTAAATACGAGAAAAAATAAAGTGGTGGTATTCAGGAAAGGTGGAAGAAAGGGTATGTTGGACAGATTGAGTTTTAAAGGGGAGCAGCTGGAGACAGTATCATATTTCAGATACTTGGGATTTTCCCTTTCAAGTTCTGGCTCCATCTCACATGGAATGGGGATAAAGAGCATTATTTGGCCTTCAAACTTTCCTGTCTAGAAATCCGGAACTGTTTGATAGTATTGTCAAGCCAAGTTTGAGCTACTCATGTGAGCTTTTGGGTTTTTGCAAAGCAGATCCAATTGAAAAGTTGCATTTATCGTTTTTAAAACGGGTGCTAGAAGTAAAGAAAATAACGCCAAATTGCTTT
>JAWQUT010000160.1:936640-952396 GCA_033807755.1 Ellobium chinense
CTCATTTGCTCGTTCACTGATATTGCGCTGCGTTGCACAGAATAACTACTAGCTGCTGCAACCATCAATCATAGACTTTTTATTTTGGTCAGCAGGAATTCTGTAAAATTCTGCTGATTTTAGCAGAAGTACCAAAAATTTCTTGACTGCGTAGCATCATTACAAAAAGTTCTTGACTACATGGTCTTAAATTAGTGGTATTTCGGAATTTTCTAAAGTTTCGGAAAAAAAGAGAAAAAAAATACTCTGTCCAGATCTTGACAATGTTATTTCCTATGTTCAAGTGGCAAGTACTCTAAGCGCAATGCTTGTTCCGAGGTATTGGTTGAACAAACTTCTGGGTTACGCCTAGCAGCCTAATCAGTAATACTACTTGTAGTAACAGTCAACATCGAAGGCAGCACGAATCTGATCTTTCACCCATGAATGAAGGTAACAGTCAGCCGACCGTTCGGACGGCGCGGCTAAAAATAGATCGCTTGGGGGACTCCGTTTCAGCGAGCAGCGTTCTGAAGCACCCTATAGAGAAGGAACACGTGTTGTTCAGTTAAACATACTGCACATGTTGAGTTAAAAAGTCGAGTATCCATGCAATGATGTGTTGACATTCTAATGCAATAGTTTAGTGTTAAACGTTGATGAGAAAACAGAAAGTTTATGAGAAAATAAATTTGATATGTTACTCTCAAGGAAGTGGGAATTGTTCTGAAATTATTGACATATAGACTAATTATAATGAAATAATATCAATACTGTGAGTATATGTGACCTTTTTACATATCCAAGATATTTAAATTTCTTATAATTATATTTCATGTGCGCAGTAGAAAGCTTATTTTTAAAATCCCTAAAGCTCTTAAATTTTCAAACAAATTCTAGTGAAATTTTGAAGTGCTGAACATAATGCTTTACAAAATAATCTGCATCACTTTTAAGGCTTACAAAGCCCAGATCACACCTGTGGTACATGTGCAAAAAATAATGTACGACATACGTCACACATAATATTTTACTGATGAAAACATTCATACTAAATATCATCGAAATTCAAATAGCCTCTTAGGTTTTTTGGTTAAAAATGCCTTTTTTTAAAAAATAAAGTTTAAAGTAGGACGCGCACATCAAAAATAATTTTCCGTTTTTCAATACTTTTTCTCTCTGAAAATTATTTATAATTTATAGTGTCCAGCGAGTCAATTTTGCTAAGAAAGAACATCGTTCTGTTACCGTACGCGTATGTAATATGACGCAATAAGGAGAGCTAGAGTTACCGGGTTTGGCCCTTGCGTCCAGAATTATTCCCCTTCCCGGATCAGCAGAAGCCTGCGACAAAAACGCTGACGTCACTTAAGTTCCAGCAGCTACAGACACCTCTACCTAACAATGTATTATTCACCTGGTTCTGGTATTCCAAATCCAAACATAAAGTTTGATAGTGTAAGCCAGAAAAGTTTTTTATTGCCTCAGCATGATTTTGTTTGGCATATCTACTGTTCACAGAGGAATTAAAACATTCATATCAACATGCTATCACCCGTTCGCAGAGCACTGGCTAGACGGCTTGGCCACGTGACAAGAACGTATTTGACATAACCTTATGGCCGCCACGCGCAATAGTTGTAACAATTCGGATTTTGGATAATGTAACCCTGTGGGTTGACTGGGGCCAGCAAAGGCGTTATATCATTATGACAGACACTTGAAAGACTATTTTATTGGAATAATAGGGTATCGTATGATTTAATATGGTCAATAGGACGGTGCAGTCTTCCTTTTAGTTGGAAATAAAGGAGGGATAGTCGTCATTTACCTTAAACTGCACAGATGTCACAGACAGTATTATTTATTAATCAGCACTTAAACAAAACAAAGCAACAAAACTTACAAACGAGTTTGTTTGTTTGTTTGTTTGTTTGTTTGTTTGTTTGTTTGTTTGTCTATCTGTTGTTCGTTTGGTGTTTTGGGGGTTTTTTTTTTGTTTGACGTAGATTTTAATGTCTCTTTTCAGCACAGTTAGGGCTATATCGGAGAAGAAGCTTGAAACTCCGCCAGGCCCCTGACAGGTGGATGCCTTTAAAACTCCACAAAAATTATCTACTGGGAAATCCGCTTCAGCGGAATTAGAATCCAGGATCTTTCGATCCATGAGACAAGCCATCCCCACTGCTGGCAGCGTCAGAAACCTTAAAATGATGAAATAGTCTATTAGAGGCGGATTTTTATTGAAATACTGGTTTTTCAGCAGGCAGCCCACACCCCAATGTGGTGTCAATATGTCAATATTAAATTCTAGATGCCCTCTCCGTCGTTAAAGCATTTTAATACCAACCAACAAACTTTAAGAAAAAAAATGTGTATTTTTTTAGACTCCAGCCAGCCGGGTTGGTTACGGTTTTGGAATATTATGTTTGGACTGCACTTATCTGCCATGTTGTTTTGATACTTTCATGGGTCTCATATCATTTCAGCCTGTCTTCCGGATTTTATATACTGTAATATACTATCGGTCTTTTAACATTGCTTTGTTAAATTTTGTATTTGCTTGCAGTTTCGCACCATCAGGGCCCCACAAGCTGGGCAGATGTCAGTGCTACAGGCAGGAACGCCAAGAGGACTTCTGGCATATCTTTACACTTCGTATGTTACTTAGCCACGTATCTACCTACTTACCTACTTACCTACCTACCTACCAACCGACCTACCTATCTATCTACCTTCCTAGCCACCTTCCTCCTACCTATTTGCTTTTTTTTTTTGTTAACTAATTTTCGTTTTTTGTATTTTCATCCCAAGATCGTCTCTTTTAAGCTAATGTGCAGATTTTTATAGATCTATACTAGTAAGAAAAAGAAAAAAAATTAAATAATGTCTATTCTGTCTGTGTTTTGAAAATGTTGCTGAGATTTTATGTACATTGTAATTCTCAGCTAAAGATGTATAATATTATTATGTAGCCTATATAAATATATATATATTTCTTTTTGGACACATCCTGGATTTCCTTTTGAACATTCAGCTAAGCATTTGTGTACAGGGCGCATTGTGTTCCTTGGATATGTAATGTAATAAAGTCAATAGATGGCTTTTATTTCTCAACTTTGGATCTCTTCCGGACCTTTTTGGCAGAGGTAGCAATAACTAGGCATGCATATCTGGTATTTCATGGCGATAAGGTCATATTGCACGTCACAAAGACGTTAAATTCATAAATGTTTCTATTTCAGAACGTGCAAAATGATCATAATACACTGTATCATGAAATGACATACATGCGCATGCCAACTTTGCCACAACAGCAGGGGTGAGAGATTTGAGCTTAAAATTAAACGCTCTCATTTATCTTTTTACAGGTCTGCATTAAGTGAAGGGTACATTCACCAGTTCCTTTTTTGCTTCCGCTACTTCCTGACAAGTGATCAGCTGCTCACATTCGTAGTGGACAAATTCCGTGCTGCGCAAAGGTACTATCCAAAAATTGATAGAGATGACTATCCTCTTCCTAAGTTGGAAATTATACTGTTTTTGTCTCTGTGCTTCTTCCCTAAGTTGGAAATTATACTGATTTTGTAACTGCGCTTATGTTTGTCTTTACTCGGTGCTGTGAAGAAGATTTCTCTTGCTAATTGGTTGGAATAAACTGGTGATATTATGTATGTCTGAAACATAGTGACTACAGTGTGAACTCCTCATATTTACTAACTCCCTTGCGACACAGAAACTAAAGACAGGAAGTGATAATTTTTTCTTCCTAACACATGTATATTCCAGTCATATCAATCTGTGAAATAATGTGAAACTCCCATACCCGAGCACGGTTTGAAATGTACATAAATCACGAACCGAGTATGCAGCTGCTTGTTGACAGGTTACATCACACGTTAAAAAACACTTAAAACCCCTTTGGCATTTCCATTGAGCCAATCTTGGCCCTCCAGTATGTTGTGCTTAGGCCTACTTGTCAGATTCAAGTTATAAGATTTCCATCTTCCTGTGAATTGCAGAGCTGTTACTCACATTAACTGCATCATTCATTTCATTGATTCGTCTTGCCATCCCATTGCAGTTTTTTACTGTTATTATTTCTGCATGACTATCCTAATCACCTAAAGAAGGCAGGCTGGTGTGGGTCACTGAAATCCCCACCCCCACTCCACACCTCCCGCCTACGCTCGAGAGGCTGATCATAATATTATGGCCCGGACTCATTTATAGATATCATCGTCCAAAATCATTAGAAATCCCCTTCCCCTGAAATGTTTCGATTCCTTTGTTCTTGAATTATTTGTCGAATTTGTAAGTCCAGATAGGGTTGGGAATGACACTTGGCATAGAGATACTGCATATCATGTATAGAAAAATCACGAAAGCAGAGAAGTAGTTTATTTTGCATGATCCCCTCTATGCTATGTGTTCAGCCCGTGGGTGTTGGGCAAAGAGGAAAAAAATGGAACTAGGAAGTCGCAGTTCCACTGTATCCTTATGGATACTGCAAGATATTGTTTACACTTTTTTTTTCATTATTTCAGAAGTAATCCAAATGATGTGAATATGGTCCGAGTACAACGCAGATCACTCGATCTTCTTTACTTCTGGGTCGAGGGTTACTATTCTGTGGACTTCGCCCCAAATAAAAAGCTGACCGAGCGACTGGAGGACTTCCTGAAAGAGCAGGTGTGCAGGATGAAGATTAGCTAAGATTAGTAAAAACTCAGTGCGAGGCATGATAGCATCTCCTCTCCCAAACCCCATGGTTTTTATACATGACCTAGTACAGGAAACCCCCAAAACATTTTGCGTAAGTAAGACAATATTGTGCAAAGGTTTCCAAGTATCCTGTCACTGGAAGCACATGACTCAAGCAATAAAATGTATAGTTTCCCCATCTCCGCCAAAGCAGTAATAACAAAAATGCAGCATCAGTGTCGCTGGCATTGCAACGAAATACATGCAAACAATGACGTCATAATAGGCAATAACTACAGTTAAGTTATAGCTTCCTTTATCCCATCCCCCTCCCTCTTCTCCCGTTTCCACAAAAAAACCTTGCTTTACGCAGCAAATGTGTTCAACTTTCTTGGCATTCGGTGCAGACTCCATATTGTGATCATTTTTTTTTTTTATCCCTTTGCTTCAAGCAGCGTCCATTACGCATAGAGTTTTTACTTGTTTTCATGCATGATCTCAGAATTGGCAATCGTTTACATTTAACCATTTCATTGGATGTTGCAATTACAAACTATTATGTTACCACTTCGTGCAGAATATTCAAAGAGTCTGCTCATTGCCATGAAAGAAGTCGATGGCGTTTGATTGGTGATATCATTATTAACACGTCGATGATGCCTATAAACATTAACATTTAAATATACGCTAGTGTTGTCTCTGGGAATTGTACCGGCGTGTTATTCCCAGTGTGACTGAAAACTGATGCCTGTGTGTTATTATCTATATAGCTGGGAATAATGCATGATATTACAAGGGTATTCCCATTACCTGATGTCATTTTTGGTGTTACTAGGAGTTACGTTTCCGTTTGGATGTGACTCCGGTACCGAAAAAGGAATCTACTCTTTTCAGTATTCGACGACCATATAAGGAGCAAACCGCATAGAAGCAAACATTCAAATTGCTTTTGTTTTTCTACAATACACAATCTTTCTTACCTGAACAAGATTAATGGACTTTCTGATAAACATCCTTAGACTGATGCTGGTATGGACGAGGCCAGTAACCTGTCGCATCTGTGCGCAGCATGTAGGCTGGGAGAAAATCTGGAACTCATGCTGGCGACTGAACTGGATGAAGATGATGAATGGGACTCTGCATACTTCACACGTTTGACAAGTCCGAAGAGGGTAAGTAGATAGTTTCTTGATATTTACAAAGTTTAAAACTGCAGCAAAAGAGCCTATAAGCAGATATAAAATATTTCTGGCTCCATTGTTAGCGCCACAGTGGTCGTGGAACCTTTGCTGAATAGACATGGAAACTCGTCTCGATTAGTGAAAACCAAATAAGTTTTTCAATAATCTCCCTACATCAACCCTAAACTACAGCCTTATATGATTCATGGGTCCTTTGTACCATATCCTAATACAGCCTTCAATAATCAACTTGGTCCAGGAATTGACTACCTGGGTGACCTGAGATACAGTATGGTGGCTGGATATCTCTTTTACCGAAGTGAAATACATCCATATGTAACGGGATGGAAAGGCAAGGTGTTTAGTATTCATTTCATTTAGGGGGAGGAATGTGAGCTTAGTCTGATAAGTTTCTTAGATGTTACATATTATCTAGGGAAGTGTGTCACCAAGGATTTTACCAGCTTACTGTGAAAGATCAATTTTGAGAAGAAGGGCCAAAAAACCTACATTAGAAAATTTCCTGTCCTTACCGGGAATCGAACCAGGGTTTCTCAGCTTGCATGTCTAAACGTGCTACCACTGCATCACAGGGAGCTAACTTCACAGCAAGTTAATTCTTAAATACCTACTGCCTGAATCAGTCCCTAACTTTCACGTCTGAACCTAGTGTTCACCCGTGACCGTGACACATTTCCCGACTGCTCACACACAGTGGGTTTAAAGGGACGGGGATAGCTATCTGCTTCACAGCCTAAAACATCCACAGTATTTTTTCATAAATTTTCAACCCCTTCCACGTTTCCATCTCCCAAGCGAAAATGCAGCTTGAAAGTCGGGAAGTTTCACACTCTGCGGGCGGCCATAACTGGTCGTCCAGTCAGTGCGGGAATGAGGCATTATGTCAGAAAGCGAGATGCAAAGGTAGTAGTCGTTATGCAAAGAGAATTATCCACATGCAATAACTTTTGTTGGCTCTAAATGTTGTGGGTTTTTTTTTTCATTTGTGGTCGAGAAAAGTATTTTGTTAAACTGTGTGAACAATGCCCGACTCTGATCGCAGTGCTGTAACCTTAGAAAAAGGAGGATAAAATAATATTTGAGAAAAAGGAACATCTGTCTAACCACTGTTTGAGTCGCTTTATTAATGTTTGCACTGCCTTTGTATTGTTGTATGCTGTGTGGTTTAGTGAGCTCTCACTGGTCCCCCTCATCCTAAACTAATCCATACATACAATAAGACAAAAAAAGGATTATTCAATACTTTTCTGGTTTAATTTAAAGCCCGACAGGCTATCAACAATGGAAAGATTACAGTAATAATTAATTAAAGATACAGGCAATAATTCATCATATAGGTGATATTTAGTCTCACTCTCGTTCCGTAATTCCCACTGGGGTAAAGGCTCAACAGTACTCAGTATATCCCCAAACCCTAACTCTCGGGTACCTATAACATCGTATTAATCATCATAATCTCATTTCATTCAATCATTCAGCCGGCAATATCAATATTTCAGGAGACTAAAGTAGTTAGTTCTAATACTTTCGGTAAGGGCTCCGATCCTAATTCATAACTACTCTCTAGCGATGGGGTTGCACCTGGGTATTCTATCCCTGGACTCCGGCAGCTACCCACCACCACAGTGTCTCTAGAGCTCTTCTTGCGGGTCGAGATTCCTGACTTCCCTCTTCACCTTTCAACACTCTCTCCACCCTTGTCCCCTGGCTGACACAGGCTTCTGGTTTGCCCTGACACCGCCTTAGATTCTAGACTGGCACTGACACAGCATGGGGCTACGGCACTGGCTCAACATAGGTTCCAGGGTAGGCTGGCACTGACACAGTACGGGCTACAGGCCGGCTCTCGTGTCTGCCGACACGGAGCTCCTCATCTTGGGACCCTTTAGTAATAAAACCATATTTAAGTAATCTCTTGCTAAAATAGGATAATCTCCATCTGCTGAAATAGGGAGTTGATTACTTATGACATTTATAACCTGGCTGTCATGCCTCCAATGCTGTCTTTATTTCTACCCTCCTACTATTCGTGTCGTGCACTCCCCGTTACTTATAAAATACAAATAATACCTTCTTCCCGACTTTCCTATTCGCATTATCATTAGATATCATAGTACAATACGCTAACACTGCAATACTTCTCTTTCCACACTCGCATTATTACAAATAACACTTCATCACTGACTACGCATCGCTCTTTAGTCGCTGCTCCTAGTTCACATCAGTATTTCATTTAACACATGGGTTAACATCAGATCATTACTCTCGCTATGTTCCCAAGCCCACGTTAAAGCATAGGTTAAATATCTAGGCCTATGAACTATCTACAAGTTTAAGAACACACTTACGAGAAGGCCTGATTCTGTCAATCACACAACTCTCGGTCACAACATTACTCTGTTGTACTTGGACACATCATCTCATGAGCAAGCAAGTCCGAGCGTTGGGGAACTGCTCGACTGAACTTTTACTGGTCTTTTATACTAACACTTTCTATCGTCCTTTCACCCCCTCACTCTCCCGCTAGCTCGTGCTCCACGTAGGCCTACACTCCTTGTGAGTAGTCTAGTAGTCTAGACACTGACCCCAAAATTTTATTTTCGAGTGAGCGCTCTAACCTTGGATGACCTCGTGACAGCAGCCACAGTCAAATTCTCTGTGTTTAGGGGCAGCGCTAGTTATGTCACTAGTCATAAATCAATCAAATAAAAGGCTTTCGAGGGCAGATAAAAAAAAAAGGGGCACATCGACATGAAAATTATTTTGACCTTCTTATTTTGGTCAGAGATTACCACGGGAGCATTTTATAGAATACCCGTAAAAACTTTTGTAGTTTTGAAAGAGAGAATCGGTCTTTAATATCAGCGAGGGGAATGAGATAGATCCTAGTATGGGCTGGGTGGGCAGAATTCTAGGGATGAAGAGAGAGAGAAACGAGATAGAGAGAGAGGGATACGTCAAAGAGCAATAGGGAGGTGGGATAAGAATCTAGGGGAAAAAAGAAGTTTAGGAGGGATAAGAACAAAAAAACCCCAACTACACGCTAATGGAGACAGACAGACAGACAGATAGACAGACCGACCGACAGACCGACAGACCGACCGACTGACTTTGGCCCCTGAGTCACTGCTCATTACCTGCCTTCTTGCTTTTTTTTTTTAGTAGCAACTCAGGCGCTCACTTTCTCTCATTGCTTATATTCTCTCGCTCTCTCTCTCTCTCTCTCCCTCTCTCTCCCTTCCTCCCTCCCACCCCTTCTCTTTCTCTCTCAACCTCAAAGACATTGTAAATGTAACGTCTTTGCTTCACCCTTGTAACTGTGCCCACCCATCTATCCCCTCTTTTCCCCTTCCCCTCTCCATCTCGTAACTGTTGCTATGCTCAACATGGCATACCCATGCTAATTTAATTTTTCTCTTTGATCGTGAAGACCGGTTCTTTCTTTCCAAACCATAGAAGATTTCACAAGTATTCCCCAAATTATTTCCGTGGTCATCTCTGATCAAAATAAGGGTGTCAAACTATTTTCGTGTCGATGCCAGCTGTTTGACCGGCTCTTCGAAGCATGTTGACTGATTTATAACTAGTGATGCAACTAGCACCGCCCCTGAGCGCGGAAAACACTGCTTGAGACAATAGTTAGCTGTCAATTCAATCCTATCCTGCTGTGCGACATCTTAATAATCTAAATATGCCCCTCGGGCAAATGATAAATAGTGTCAGAATCGTAGACCAATGAGAGCTCATTAAACAATACGGGGGAAGGGGGGGGGCACAGACAACCATACATAGGGTATGCATAAAGTGACTAAACCAGTGCTCAGACAGATGTTCCTTTTTCTCAAATATTATTTTATCCTCCTTTTTATAAGGTTACAGGACTGCAATCAAAGTCGGGCATTGTTCACTGAGTTTAACGAAAGACTTTTCTCAAAAAAAAAAAAAAAAGACATAACATTTAGAGCCGACAAAAGTTATTGCATGTGGATAATTCTCTTTGCATAACGACTACTACCTTTGCCTCTTGCTTTCTGACGTCATGCCTCATTCCCGCGCTGACCGGACGACCAGTCATGGCGGCCCGCAGGATGTGAAAATCCCGACTTTCAAGCTGCATTTTCTCGGGAGTGCTCGGGCGAAGGAAACGTTGAAGGGGTCGAAAATTTATGAAAAAATATTGTGGAATTTTTAGGCTGTGTAGAATATAGCTACCCCTGTTCCTCCTCTCTCCTACCCCTTGGAACAGACCGTGAGGTTAGAACTAATCACCTACTCTCTAGATGAATTTTCTGAGTTGAAATCAATAATGGAATGAATAGACTTCTTAGCATTGATAAGGTGCAATCCACCGTCTTTGCAAAGAGACCTGTAAGTGAGAATGAGCATGAGGAAGCAGGTGCCAAAGATGGGACTGAGGAGAAAGAGGAATAACTAGAGAATTCAATCTGGCCTTATGAACTTTGCTGACAATGGAGATTTGCTGAAACTCACCCTCGGAGACTTTTCTTATTGTCAAAAGAAAAAAACAACTGAAGTCGGATTAGAAGAAAACTTATTAACCAGTGTATAAGCCAGGTCATTTTTTGATGTTCTTTTACTTTTCCAGCAAAGCTTTAAGTCTGTTTTGAAACGTTCAAAGTCTGAGAAATCCATTGACGGATCGAGTGGCACATCTGGAAAGTCTGTATCGGGGTTCAAGAACATGCCATATGGTGGAGGCAGGGAGTCATCGCATGAATTGTCTGTCATGGACTGCTCAGCACATACCCTTACAGAGCAGTTGACATTAATGGAGCAGGTATATACAGTATACCTTATCTCAGTGTATTTCACATTTTGTGTAATATTAATATGGTGTCTAAGTCGTGAAACTCTACCCTTGCATTTTCTTTGGCATTGTGAATAAGATTACCTTGCTAACTGGCTTCGAGTTTGTGCCTTTTTGCATAGGCGCGACCTACCTACATTTTGATAAGAAACATTGCTATTATTATAACCAGACCATGACATTGTACTGTATACCTAGCTTGACAAGTTTACAGGCTGTGATAGTTAGGGATCAGGATGGAGGGGTGGGGGGGGGGTAGCTCCTTTCTTTAGACCTGGATGGTTTCCTCGTTACGACCCTGTTTCAAATCTAATCCTCCAATACACAATAAGTTCACACGTCTTTGACTTATTATTTCCTGCGTATGCAGAGTTTCTTTTCTTTCAACAATTTCACCAGCTACTCTCACGTATGGCATCGGTATGTCAGTTTTCTCTTAACACCTCTTGACTGGAAACCGTTATACTGCAGGTGGTCTGGTTTTGACCACACATGACAGCCGTAGTAATTTCTGGGGAGATATATCCTAATTTACTGAAATAACTTTTCTAGGACACATTTAAAGATGATGCCTCGCTATAAGACTCAGCAGACTCCTACAACGTCTGCAATCATAGGCATTCTGAAATGTGAATACACATTGGATATGTATGTGAATGTGTATGCACATGTGTATGCATGCATGTATGCTGGNGGGGGGGGGGGGGAGTGTGGGGGAGATGACGAAAACTTCATATCATACCACGTTGAGGACAGTTTAAATCTTTTTTTTTTGGGGGGGTTGTTACCGATCGATCGATGACACGAATGATAACCTACAGGTAGTTCGCTTAAATGTATACCTAGATGTATTTAACAATGCATTTTGTATGTACCACAGAGTTTGTTTCGCCAATGCCATCCTGTCCAGTTCCTGAATTCGCAGTCACAGGGTGTAGGAGTGGCTCTCTCTATACCTGGACAAAGAACACCATCGATGCAAAGGTAAGCTCCCAGATAATATCTGACATTTCAGTTATTCGGTATTGTTTTCGACCATTCCTGAAACACTGATTCAGTGTGCATGTGAAGAGAGAGAGACCAAATGAGGTGACAGTTTCTTAAGATTTTTTAGAAAACAGAGCTAGACAAACAGTTAAATAATCCCTCTCGATAATCTTTTGCTCCGGATTTTTTACACTCACAGTTGATGAAAATCGAAAACTGGAGCAAAAGGTCACAAAGAATCAGTAAGACGGCTAGATTCATGAGGCATCCTTACATAACCACTAAACTGTGATAGCCATGTAAGATAACAGAAGTTCTCTCACCCAGTTTCTCCTATAATCACCATAATGAACCTTGGCTTTTTGTAATTATATATCCCAAATAAAATTGGGTATGTCCTACATATCTGAACCAAAATAATACATGTAATGATACATCGGATCCATATCACTGCAGTAAAATATGTATGCCACTTTCATCTATAGCTTGAGGGGCTTTGTCCTAAAGTTTATAATTTGTGATTCAGGAAATCTGACGCCGGCCAGACTGCAGCAAGAGGTCTGTTTGTTGGAGACCCGCTGATTGAATCAACCGCTCTTCAAATGATTGCTCACTCACATGAGCTTGCCCACTGGGTGTCTGCTGAGATTCTTAGCTGCGGTTCCAATAAGGTTAGCTTCAATGTAATCTTTTTAATCACCAGAAAGGGGTGTCTAATATCACTGTTGCTTTATAAATTCTTTTTAATTGTATACTGTTCTCTTTTCACGCAGTTTGTATTTCCCTTTATGTCCAATAACCACCTGAAAAAGTGACACTGACCTCAGGATGAAAGCATCTTAATAATCCTGCAGAATTTCCACTTGTTGTAGCTCTTGTTATAGATACATACAGTATATACGAGGGTCTTCCCAGTAGCCGTGCAAGTACCTTCATATTTCACATATGGTGAACGCAGGCGTACCTAACTTTCAGAAATTTTAGAAGTATATTTTCTTGTAGTCCACACAAAGATACAACCTTCGGAGCCAGTCGTAGAAGGTATTATGGTACTTTAAAAAGGATGTACTGTATCACATAGCTCTTAATTTACAGCTTTTGAAAGGGCTTGGGTCCTTTCTAACATCCTCCTCGTGTCGATTCTTCAATTTACCAAACAAAAACAAAAATCGCAGAGAACTTGGTTGGGATTGTTTAATGGGTAGGATGAAATTTGTATCCTTTGATCTTCTAGAAACGGAGTTGCCCTTGCATTGTGTGTATCTGCACTATCATACACCATCTATGTTTTTGTGATATCAACACTTAGATGTTGCTTCTTAATCGCTGCGATCTTTTCAGAAGTACCTCAATGTGCAGTGATGGGCATAAATAAAAATTGTAAAATTTGCAGGCAGGAAATCAACTGTGATAACAGAAAAGTATTGAGAACGGTCGTCTCCTGCTCTGAAATTCAGGCATCAGAACAACTGATCGGTCACCTCTTTCATCTGTTCACATATCGTTGGCTTGATCTGAGGGGCCCCCATAGAGTCTGATCCAAATTTTATCACCTGAGCATAGCCTGAGGGTAACCTGTCTGCATTTTTAGCGTCACCTTACAGTGGGGTTGTCACTTTGGACAGACCATTTTCAGCTGAAGTTACTGGCGTGGCTCATGGTATATGGTAACAACTGTAAGGCCACTGGATTGTTTTTTTGGCTGTTCTTAGTATGGGGATGATAATTTTTTTTATCAGTCACTTCAGCAAGTCAACATCTTGCTCATTCGCAGCAGATTTTTGGTGCTCCTGACCATAGAACACTTTTAAAACCGTTGAATCTATCTGGAAATTGGGTCAAGCTGCAAGTTGAAATACAGATTTTCTAGGCCTCCATGATTTTTTTGCGGCCTTTGTGAAAATGTAGAAACGCACAAGCATCTGCATACTCTTTTTTGGTGTCATTTTAACAATGACAGGAAGGAATATATTCCACCAAAACTACTGGGATTTGAGAACACTGAGAATATTTGTATCTAACATATTTAGGAAAATAGTTAGAGACCAACTTGCATTACTTCTGGTACAACCCTCGTATTATTTTTGTTTTGTTCATTTTCTTGTTATTGTTGGTGCTGATAATGTCATAACTCATAATATCCAAATGAACCTACCTGTACTTCTGTTATATTTTAATGTCAAACTGAACATAAGAAGACAACGTCATGTACGTGAATCTTGTCTTATCTGGTCTTCCAGACACAGGTGAACATCATAACCAAGTTTTTGACCATTGCTCATATGTGCCTTGAGATACGAAACTATGCCAGTGCTCTCTCGATTCTGGATGGACTGGAAAACGTGGTGGTGAGGCAGCTGCCAGTGTGGAAGAACATTACAGCAAAGACAGCAACATGTTTGGATGAACTCACTGCAGTTAAGGTCGTGAGAGGCTATCTATCTATCTATCTATCTATCTATCTATCTATCTATCTATCTATCTATCTATCTATCTATCTATCTATCTATCTATCTATCTATCTAGCATGCCTGCCTGCCTGCCTGCCTGCCTGCCTGCCTGCCTACCTGTCTGTCTGTCTGTCTGTCTATGTTCATGTATTAATAAGAATAAACGGAACAGATAATGATTAATAGCAGAAATAACTGTGTTTAGAATAATTTGATAAGGATGCATCTACATTCTACTATGCGGAAACCTAACAATTATCATAGGATCACTACTGATTTTTTCCCTCTTCCGCCGGCCGTGTAGATCTCTCTCGCTCTCTCTCTCTCTCTCGTTCTCTTTTTCTCTCTACATGGTCTTACTTTCCCTTTCTGTCACGGCCATATGGACACATATGAAGTCTAATTAACACAATACATTCAAAACTTGGAAGTAATTGAAAAGCACTTTTCCCAACCTCGGTATGTGGTCTCGGAATATTTTTGAAATAAAGGGAAATAACATTACAGTGAATGTTCTTCACACGTTTTATTTACTGTTAACTGACCTAAAATTTGAAGGAATGCAGATTTTGAGCTCGAGTAAGTTTTGAATTAATTAACACAAAAATGCATCTTTGAATACACCACCGACTCATTTTTCAATGAAAGTGCATTTAGCCATTTACTGAGTTTTGGAAAAATGCTCATCAGTTAGTACCATCACCTTTCCTGCTTGCCATATATCCAGCTCTTTCTATGTCATGTATTTTTATAAAATGTGAACTGCAGATTTAGTTCAAACTATTCACAATTATATCAACAAACCCAGGTAGGCCTCCGGAAATAGTTGCCACCAGTTTAACAGTCCTGAATGATTGCCAGAGTAATTTCAAATATATTATGTTATTATTCATTCATATTTTACCCAATTGGTTCTTTAAATTTTGTTTTTTTTTGGTTGGTTTCAGATGAAACTGAAGAGCGAAGCCCAATGGCTGATGTCTGAAAAGGATTGGCAGATTTATCCCACGATCCCTTGTGTCCTCTATGCCATGCTACACATTCAGCAGGTTGAAATAGGAAGCTTTACCCTGGCCAACGGCATGCTGAAATGGGATAAAATGAGGTTCGACATTTGATAGACACTAGATCACAAACCACATCATCACTAATTTGACTGCTATTACACTGACAGTTTAATTATTGTTCTTCACAAGTAAATGAACACAGTTTTTCTTCAGTATCTTTTCTCAGACTGAGTGGATTGTTTTAAACTTGTGCATGGACCGCCAAATCATTTGCTTCCCTTTCTCCTATGTTATGGTAAAAGTTTTCTTTCGTAAAAAAGCATGACCGTCACTTGAGCAAACATTCAGCAGTTTTACAGTAACGTGACATAACCTGACATAAAAGTAAACACCAATAACCATTGTGTTGCACTGTGACTTTTTGCACCGAAGCTCCCGAAAGAAAGATAAAATACAGCTGTTTAGGAGAAAATTAATATCAAGTGTTTAGAAGTTCTCATAAAATATTTCTAGAAACAAGGGGCCATTTCTTACTAATTTGTGAAAACTAAGTGCTGCAGATAATGGCAATGTATGTAGGCCTATTATAATATATATAT
>JAWQUT010000160.1:956713-1025367 GCA_033807755.1 Ellobium chinense
GTTCTGTTAGTCTGATAACATTTCTTCTTCTTATCTCTTTGTTGTTGTTTTTGTTTTGTATTGTATTGTAGTAAAGTTCTTCTTTGGGCGAAGGCCCTTTTCAAATCTGTGATGCTGACTGCTTCCTAACATTTTTATATATATATATACATGTACAGTATGTTATGAAGAAGCAAATATACCTATCAGTATCACTAATCTTCCTTGCAATAAAAAAAAATTTGCTAACTACATACTTTGTGTCTATTTTCATTTTCAGCGTATATTTGTTAAAATTGGAATAAAATAATCATCTTTAACAAGAATCTTCAGCTTTTATTGTTTCATAATGGGTAACTTTATTTGCAGATGGAGCATCATATCTTTTCATAGGCTACATAATAAAACTATCCACCTGAAACTATTAAATGACACAAATCCACTGTGGTTCTGTCATCTGGGTTGCTCAAGGCTGTGATCAGAAAAGCAGTTATGATAATGATGTCACTCGTCAAAAAAAAAACCAATTACAGTAAATCCAATGGGTGAAGATACCTTGGCCTGTTAGGAAAGTAATTTCAATCCCTCGTGCTATTGTTGGCAGGCACATGGGCTAATTGAACAACTTCCCTGATGGATTCTGAGGGGCCTGGGCCAAGACTGGATCATAAATACAAAGAGGCAGTGAGGACAGTACGGGTAAATTCAGTGTAGAAGCTAGGACTGGGGTCACAGATCATGTTTTTTTTTAAACAATAATGGAGTGCTCAGTCAACTTCTGCAAAATCCAGAGATCCTCTAAAGGAGTGCTTGGGTCAAGGTTCTGGGTAAAATTAGGGGTAGGGAAGAAAACGCAAACTTGGGAGAGTCTCCACACAAATACAGTCGGCTCCACATGAGTCGACGTCGCCTAAGTTGATTTTCGGGATAAGTCGATCTTTCTCACAGAACCTCCCCCATGCTTTATGTTCTGCTGTAAAGTCGAAATGCTTGAGTTGACATCAACTTAACCATAACAACTCTCAGGTCGATCTACATTCAAAGATCCACTCGTTGCTTTTCTATCAATTTAGATTGGCTAAGTCGATGTTCAGAACTTAACCGCTCCCGCCCCCTTGCCTCAACTCAACTCACCCCTCGCCTCAAGTCAACAACAAAGAGACACACTACGTCGACTCTTCTCTGTGCTACTGAATGAACGTGTAGGCAGGCCTGCGGCTTAGCGTAGTGTGTGCATCCGTGTTACGATGGCCAGCATGCTTTAAACTCGCAGGCATTGGTGGACATACCACGCCCGCGCAATTCCTTGAGATGGACGCTTCTCCCGTCCAATGAAAACGCCGAATAGGGCTTTGTCCTAGGTGTCGGTAAATAAAGCTAAATGCTCACCCAATGTGGGCCTTTATCCCACAACACGCATACGACACACGCCAAGCAAACCGATCGCTTCACTTGGCTGCCACACATCGTTTCGAATACATCTAACTACGGGATCTCGAGCGCTGTCATCGCTCAACATAATTTAACACTATTATCAACTGCAACATGGCTGGAACTGGACGAAAACAAACCATTTTGCCTCTTAAGAGGAAAACAGAGCTCACTGAAGCTGTTGAGAGTGGCAAAAAGCAAGAAGTCAGAAAAAAAAATCATTTACTAAATCAATAGATCTACATGTATTAGTAAACCCTGGTTTCGTCGTTTGAGAAATGGGGGNAAAAACAAAGGGGGGGGGGGAACTGTATAATAGATGTGTCTTTGGTCGAGTTGCCTCCCATTATATAATTTGACATTGTTGGTTATTGATGGATGAGTTGATCTTATGGATAAGTCGATGTACATGTATTTCTGACTCCCCCAGAGACATCTACTTATCAGTAGTCAACTGTATCAAAGGACTCTCCTAAGGATGCTTTCTCTTCCTTAACTTTGCCCCAACCTGACTCAAACACGCCTTCTGAGTCCCAGGACAGGCCAAAGCTGACGACATAAACAGAAACAGCTCTTCATACAAGGTGCGTCCATAAGTCCCAGGACTGTGCTAATAAAAGCTCACAGGCTCATTCTAACCTCTTTTACATTCAAAAGTGTAAGTGAAAGTCAACACAATGATTCCACAGGTGCTGTAAACTTTGGAAGCTCTCCTGGAAGTCTTTATGTATCAGCCTGTCTAGCACCATCTGCCATTGATTTAGCCTGTATATCTTGTTATCTCAAATCTCTTTCCCTTTAGTTGAAATTTCATGGCTGGAAAGAGGAGAAGTTGCTTGGAGCTGTCTGCAGGTCGGACAGTCCGTGGTGACTTTCACTGTTGGGTCCTAAGGTGGATGCAAAAAGCTATAAAACAGAAGTGACCAGCAAAGTGGCACAACAACAAACGACCTTTGCACCATGACATTATGTCAGAATACTCTGCCCTCATAGTTCTGAAATTTTTGGTCTGGAAGAATGTGGCTATTGTCACCCCCTCTCCATATTTACTGGTCTTTGCTTAATGTAACTTCTTCCACTTCCTAATAATAAAACTTCACTGCAGCAATATAGACCAAATCACAGATAGTGCTCGACAGATTGACACATAAAGATTTCCAGAATTACTTCCAAGCTTGGCAATGGTACCAGAATCACTGTGCTGACTCCTAGATGGTCTTCTTTGAAGGTGGTGGAGAAACTTAAAGCCAAAAGGAAGTTATGGAGCTTTTATCAGTAGAGTCTCAGAACTTTTGAATTATACCTTGTACATGTATATTGTTAACTCCTCACACAAAGTCCAACTGTTCAGACTGAAACATATGACAACAAACAAAATAAACATTCCTCATCACTAAGTTTTGCTATAAAGTTCTCAAATACCTTTCATCACAACAACAAGAGCAATAACAACTTTATTAGCTCAGGTATATGTACAGGAAATGTAAGAATACAGATTCTGTAATGAAGGAAGGTGAATTATTCATGATATTCTTATAGACCTCAATTACATGAAGCTCTAATATGGATGATGAATAATGGTCCACTAATGTAATAAGGTCCCTTTCCTACTTATCTGTATAATTAATGGTACGTTTTAAATTCATCTTCAGTCATAATGACTGTGATTTTTAAACAAATCTAAGCTTAACAAGAAACCTACATCACACACAAAGGAATAACAATTTATTAATTAAAATGTGATTGAAACTTTAATCACCAATTACAGTCATGTAGCATACTCTGCATTTTGCTACTTTTCACTTAAAAACAATCCTGTATTCTCATCTGATGGTGTAATGATGACCTGAACTTTTCCTTAATATTAAATTACATGTACTGTAATTTCAAAGGACATACAGATAATAACAAAATAACATATCAAATGCCTGTAAAAATCTGGCATCATGTCAGATCATTTATTACAAACTATGGTAAACTTGGGAGCTCTCAAGGCTTCATCTTCTTCTATTATTAAAATGTGAAATATATCTGTTTCATGGCTTTCAACTTTCTGCTGAAACATCAAAATGTCTTTACTTCCAGACCATGATTTCTTAAATTCAAACATCTTTGCTCAACATGAGTGGCATAGCACCTACATAGTAACTGTATTGGTAAATTGGTTATATACAAACAACTCTTCTTAAAAAGCAAGAAAGCAAAAGATGAGGTATACAGAACATGCAATGGAATTTCAACATACTTAAATAAGAAATGTCAGTCAAACCAATTAAAAGTAAACAAGCAGGAGTGAAGAAATTATTCAAAGAAGCTTGACAAATAGACCGAACACAAATAACATCAAGGGACAAATACAAATCTGCGACAGCTTCAATTTGGCATTTTGTATAGGCATAACAAAAACAGGTGCTGGCCACATATGACCAGACAGCAAAAATTACAATAATCAGGGCTGATTTTTAACCAAATGATATCTAATTTTGACTGTGTGCTTAAAATTGTTTTGTAAACAAAGCCTCCAGTGGGCAAAAGTCTGGCTATGACATCGCTACCATTGCAAGTGATGCTTTACTGAGGACAATAGAGCACTTTGCAATAAGAATAACATAACAGTGCAATACATGTATTTTTACATATCAAACACCACCTCAATGAATGAAACTGAAAATTACATGACATCAGAAAATTGAACATTTGACTAGTTTATACTGTAATACTGACAGTTTCATCATAAAAGATCACCTTCATAATATATATGTATAATCTGCCCCTGACTAAATCAGTTAGGTGACATCATCTTAACAAGCAATTCCTGTTTCAAAATAGTTGACTTCACTTAATCACAACTCCACAGAAACCTGGAGGAAATTGCAGTTGTGTTCAACCATTTCTTGTAAGAAGCAAGAGCAGCCTTTTCTTCTGTGCTTTCATGAGCCTCCAATGACAAGACAGGCCTGGAACTGTAAAATATACTAAGAGTCTTTGATCAAGGCGATATTTTTTGTAGCCTGTCAGCACATTATCGAGCAAGGTCTAACAAAACACACACACAAGTGGATGAAAACGTTTCACATCAGCTGGGTGGTCACAGGAGGGATCGTGTTTTATATTTGTCATACAGTTTCAATGATCTGTAAATATGTCAACACTGGTCTTTCATTTGCAGTAACTGAGGTGTTGCAGTTTTGTAAAGTACAGTATTTAGTTACAGTGGAGGTCAGTTAAACCAAGTTCAAAGGGACCAGAAAAATTATTTTGGATTAAGACTGATAGTCTGGCCTGAAAGGAATGTCTGCACACCCATTCCACGCCCAGCTCAAAAACATCTTCAGTATATCTCTTTCATCTACAAGAGACATTTTTATGAGAAGATACCATACTTTGATCTTACCCAAAAGGCTGAGATGTGATATACAGAGAATTCTCTGAAAACTCTTAGGACTATGCCGAAGACGCAGTAAAGCAGAAGGTGATTAAATGGAGTCAACTGTGCTAGTAATGGAGTGCTTTTCAGAACCTGACTGAGGAATCCATTATTTTACATTCTCAAACCTATACACAAACAGTTTCGGCCACAACTGTTCTTCACTTTGCAACGTTGCAATTACGGAATGCAGCACAACCTGACATTCAACTGATATAGCTTCTGAACATAGACACCCATTCAAAGCAGTGCATACCACTCACCCTGTCATAGAATTGAAAATTACAACGGGTCCAATAAATCACCACATTTCTTCAGTTACTAAGGGCAGATAACACCACAAATACATTAGTTCAAAGTATCAGTGTTGAAGTCTTTGGTGCCTTATCACAATAGTGACAAAAACACAATCAAGTAATCTCAGTTTGATTTGCTAGGATTTAAACAGAGCTGTTTTAGGTAAGAAAAGGCTGGACCCAGATGGAGCCCTGGGAAGGATTGCTCATAGGTTTAAGCCCTCAGAATGGCTCTTGATTTCTTTAAGATCCAAAATGTTGTTCGCATGAAAAGTAATTGAAGCATTTTAATCTCAGACTAAATCAATGAAAAGAGTTTTGAATTATCTGAAGGAAGTCATTATTACTCAGAGGCACACTGATTATGATGAACTGAAAATTGCTGGAAGCCTTATTTTGTGAAAAGACAAATGTGCAGGATCATCTTATTAGTTTTATTTACCATGCCCTTGAGATTCCCCTGTTTGGATACTGGGTCATCAGCTTGACTGACTGACTGACTGACTGACTGACTGACTGTCTTGTTGGTTCTAGAGCGATTGCGCTGTTTGGACAATGGGTCAGCAGCTTAACTGACTGATTGCCTTGTTGGTTTAGACAACGTGCCCTAGAGTGGCTATCCTATTCAGACAATGAGATCATAAGCCTGAGCAGTCTCTTATAAGGGAAAAATGTCACAGAAGTTCAAAACTGGTACTTTGATTTACTTTTCTTTCCTCAGCCAGTGACCATCTGGGCTTGAGCATTTTGGCAGTATGTCATGGTGAGCTAAGAATATATCCAGCGGTATATGAGTAAAAATAACAGTGATAAACAGTTAATCCATTTGCACACTCATTCAAACCACTCTACTATCATTCACTCACATACTTGCTAATGCTTCTTTAAACCTCTCTCTCTCTCTCTCTCTCTCACACTCTCTCTCTCTCTCTCTCTCTCTCACTCACTCATATCTTCACACATTCATTATTGAATATCATATATAAGAAATGCATGCTAATGGCAAGACGGCAATGCAAGATGTATACAAGAATATGAGTAAATTTTGTTGATGCATAAGAAAAAGAAAAAGTTACTATCAGTATCAGTTCTCAACACCGCATGAGATAATTTTTATAAAATTTTTACAGTTTCTTTTAAGGTATCATGATGTATTATATATATATACAGTATGTATAGGTCTTTCCCAGTTGCTAAGGATCTGCTGAGTATAGGTTATTTCCAATGCCATGATTAGGTAGAAACAAAATTGGTATCAAAACACCAGTTTTTGCATCAAAGATTCTCCATGGCACCCAAATGATATTTTTTAACAATACCAAACAGGGTGACCTCTTTGAGTCATTACGACATCATTTCTTAACCCGTTTACTTCCTGTTGGCACTTCCCTTATTGCCAGATGAAGAAAAGAGAGTGCAGATTAGAAGTAATAGGGTTAAGTCAGGTTGGTGTGTGTCTGGTCTACATGCCAAATTAAAAATGTTAAATGACAACTGGCATTATTAGTTTCAAATCATAAGCATTCTTAACCTAGGATTTTTAATTTACCTTCAGGCTTAGGATTGGAGTAGGAATAACAGTGCTTTTGGGTGGTTTTTGAGAAAATGGATTACAATTTTACCATGCTAAGCTATTCATTTGATGCATATTTGTACTAAATAAGAATACAGTCACTGTACTTGATAAATGATATTTAGATCCCTCTTATATATTTATATGAGTGAAGACATATTGGGGACCATCACATAAAGCCATATTAAGTAAGAATTTATATGCTCCATATATAAGCTTCATAAAAGCACCTTCCAGGTACTGCATTAAAGAAATACCATGCAGTCTGGATAATGGTTGAATCAGTTATTGACAGGATAGTCTATGAATATAAAATATATCTTTTTTACGGCTTGGTACCACTAAATCTTGGCTAATCTACATGACATGTTGATTGATCAAAGGAAAAGTATCATTTCACCATCAGTGCAAACTAAACAATGAGCGATGGTCAGTTTTGATGTTAGAGCACCATTTTCACACCACTGATTGGTAACACCTTATAGGTCAACTTTTTTTAGTAAGACCACTCTGGTTCACCCCTGAGTGACCATTAGGACGTCATTTTCAATATGGCAAATTTGTTTAACAGAAAACTTTACAAGCTTTTAAGCAGTGGTCTTCCAAGCAGGTAATATATCAAGGGAGTTTGAATAGTAGCAAAAGCAGAATTAATCTTTATAATGTAATGAAATAACACATAAATAAGATGAAAACTATACATTTTAAGTAAACATCATTGAAATCAGATCATGAAAAATGAAACCTTGAACAATTATTGCAAAAGAATGTTAATTAGTTCAATCTTAATCAAACTTGCAAATTTCTAGTAGCCATGAAGTATTGAAATCAATGGAAATATTAGTTACAAAGCAGCATAGGCTCTCAAAGAAATGCTGATTAACTGCCATGCTAACTCCTGCACTTTAAAAGAAACATGAGAGTTGATTCTGTCATGAGAATAACATCAATCAAAATATGGTTAAAATTAATATTACTAAAAATTGCCCTGCCAAAAATCAGTGAGGAAAATAAACATAAAGAGAGATTGTAGCACTTAACTGTATTCATTAAATTACAGTCGAGTCCATGTATGTCGAAATCGGATTCCTCCAATTACTTATTAGTCGAAAGAGAAAGAAATAATAGTTTTTTTCCCTTCTTTGCGTCTATTAATCATCCTTGCATAAGACAAAGTAATTAATGCCCATTTCTGATTAGTCCAACTGCCCAGCACTGCCACAGAGGCAAAATCACCTCCTGGCGTCCTCCCCGCGAGGTACCAAACAACGCCGAAGGCTTGAAAAACAAACGAGACGGTTCCGCGGATAGAGAGAGGCAATAAAACTGGACACTGCGAGTGCCATTAACCGCAGCACAATAAGTAGGGCGTGTGTATTACACCACGGCTGATAAGACAGTAGGGGGAAGAGAAGCGGGAGGGCTCGGCGGTGCTGAAAAATCGATCGATAATTAAACATCTCGGCAGCAGTGTATAATACAACGCATCTGGCCCATTGCACTGTGACTGTAAATAAACAAGAGGCTGCCCTCGTGATCTCCCCAGTGTGCTCGCTCACTCACGTACGGCTGACTCATCTTTATCATTTTCAACTTGAATTAAATTGAATTTGTCCTCTAAATAATGGCTTCCTCTAATCCTGTAAAGAGAAACCTCAAGACTCTTTCCATTGAGTCGAATAATGTATTAACATGCTCCTGGAAATCGACAGAGGTGCAATGTCGAAGAATGTCATAGCTGAGAAATATGGCGTTCCTGTTAGCACGCTTTCTACGATCTTGAAAAACTGGGAACAAGTGGAAAAAGCGACGGCCTCTTCATCTATTAAGCTACTACTCAGAGCGATTTCTTATAAAAAAAATAATCCCATTTAAAATACTTCCCCAATATGCCATCTTTAGTTTTTACATCTCCTGTTGAATTGCCCTCGTGACCTCCCCAGGGTGCTCGCTCACTCGCATACGGTTGACTCGTCTTGGAAATCATTAGTCGAATTCTGATTTCTCCAACTCATTGGGGTGGTCCCAGCGAATTGGAGTTAAGGACTCGACTGTATTATTGAAATTCCAATCATGTCCCATTTCTATTGATTCGACGCATACTTTTCTTAAACCAAAAACAGCGAAGGAATTGATGTACTAAAGGAGTAAATGAGTCCCTGTTTCTCCAAATTCAATCCCAAAGTGAAACTGTTTAGACTACTCCAGTAAACTTCATCATCCCCACTCTTGGACAAAACACCTGTTTTAACCTGTGATCTTTTTACATTATAAAAAACAAAACTACCCAGTGAACAAAGCAAATCAAATTATAGTGAAGATAAAATCACAATAAATGAGCCTTACAATCATGCTGTTTAGACAATACAAGTCATAAAAAAGTATGGCTATGCTTTGTATGAAAAGTCAGTTGACCATGCCATGCAGCATGAAACAACATTATGACCCCTCTATAGCAGAGATCATGGGCGAGTCTTAAAATATTATGAAATCTTAAAGATTTAAAGCTTTCTGATGGAACCAATATCTTTACTTGCACCCACTTAAAGGAAGACTGCACCATCCTACAGACCATATTAAATCATACGATACCCTACTATTCCAATAAAACAGTCTTTCAAGTGTCTGTCATAATGATATACCGCCTCTGCTGGCCCCAGACAACCCACAGGGTTACATTATCCAAAGCCCGAATTGTTACAACCACTGCGCGCATGGCGGCCATAAGCTTACACAAATACGTTCTTGCCACATGGCCAAGCTGTCTAGCCAGTGCTCTGCGGACGGGTGATAGCATGTTGGTATGAATGTTTTAATTCCTCCGTGAACAGTAGATAATGCCAAATAAAATCATGCTGAGGCAATAAAAATGCAGAATACTTTTTCTGGCTGACAATATCAAACTTTACGTTTGAGTTTGGAATACCAGAACCTTAATTAAAAGGTGAATAATACATTGTCAGGTAGAGGTGTCTGTACCTGCTGAAACGTAAGTGACGTCAGCGTTTTTGCCACAGGCTTCTGCTGATCGAGGAAGGGGAATAATTCTGGACGCAAAGGCCAAACCCGGTAACTCTAGCTCTCTTTATTGTGTCATATTACATACGCACATGGTAACAGAACGATGCTCTTTCTTCGCAAAATTGACTCGGTGGGCACCATAGATCACTTTAAGAGAGAAAAAGTATTGAAAAACGGAAAATTATTTTTGATGTGCGTGTCCTACTTTAAATGAATTATGCTGCCAGAACTCATGGGAGCCAAGGGAGAGTTGTAACCCTTTTTGATCAGAATAATGGCAATATCTTTTGCTCTAATCAAAATGGTGCAACGCTTCCAGTTCAAGAAGAGTGAAGAAGTGATTATCTTTAAATAAACCATTTTTAGCTTTTGAAGAAGGGATGTGCTATATCAAGTATATCAGACTTTCAAACTCAAGATCATGTTGTTACATGAAGAAATGTATAGGTACTTTTCCCCTTTTGCTATCCACCAACACTCTAGCTTTTGCAACTTTCCCCTTGTTTTATTAACTATTGTAAACTTGACCCTGTTATACAGCCAACATCCTGGTAACTGGGTAGACTAAGCAATAGGCAAAACTATCTTTGCCTCTGAACATGCTGAACACTGCTATGCCTGGCTTAGTTTGATCTAGATTTACATAGTTGTACAGTAGACCTCACAACAGCTTCAGATACAATGTGAGCTGGCTTACAATGGCATAATTTTTAATTCTTGTTTTTTCTTTGTCTTCAACAAAGTAAACAACATCTGCTTAGAATGAAGGAAAAACTGCCAAACCTCACTTTGAACAGGAGATGAGAATCACCAGAACTTTATCAGGGTTTATGGTGACTGTTAAAATTCATGATATAAACCTAATGACAAGCCAGTGAAAAGGCATCTGGCATATAATTAATTTGCAACACCATGTTATGAAAACTGCATAATTTGCAGTACCAAATACTGAAATTAAGGTGATACTGAAAAGTCTCTGTGTAGTTTACACTTATTTTTTTATCAGATCTTTGTGTTACGACCTATACTATCAAATAACCTGAGGTATGGCCAGAAATTTAAAAAAAAACAACTAACAGCAACAGTAGTATCAATGATTGAGAAATAAATATGTTACCAAACACAGTTTTTTCAGTCAAGACATTGTACCGGTTGCAAGAGTATAGTCGAGTCCATGTATGTCGAAATCTGATACCTCCAATTTCTTATTAGTTGAAAGAAAGAGAAATAATAGCTTTTTTTATCTTCTTTGCGTCTATTAATTGCCTTTGCATAACGGTGCCGCGGATAGAAAGAGGCAATAAAACTGGACACGGCGAGTGCCACTAGCCGCAGCACATAAGTAGGGCGTGTGTATTAACACCACCGCTAAATAAGACAGTGGGGGGGAAGAGAATGCGGGAGGGCTCGGCGGTGCTGAAAAATCGATTGATAATTAAACATCTCGGCAGCAGTGTATACAGTACATACAATGCATCTGGCCCATTGCACTGTGACAGTAAATAAACAAGAGGCTGCCCTCGTGACCTCCCCAGTGTGCTCGCTCGCTCGCGTACCGTTGACTTATCTTTCTCATTTTCAACTTGAATTAAATTGAATTTGTCCTCTAAATAATGGCTTCCTCTAATCCTGTAAAGAGAAACCTCAAGACTCTTTCCATTGAGTCGAATATAAACATGCTCCAGGAAATCGATAGTGGTGCGATGTCGAAGAATGTCATAGCTGAGAAGTATGGCGAACCCGCTAGCACGCTTTCTATGATCTTGAAAAACCGGGAACAAGTGGAAAAAGCGGCGGCCTCTTCATCTACTGTATTTTTATGCGTTTCACTGTTTTGTGTTCAATCTCCAAATATTATTATCACAAGCAATTACACAGACAATTTTATACCACACATCCCGTTATGTATCAGTTTATCTTCCACATACATGGCATCTTCAAGAAAGCACACTCAACGTAAGACATACTGAATAAAATTACTGACTCTGCATAACAGTACATGACTGAAAATATTGCCCTGAAATCATCTCCGGGTATCCCTAAGCTATTTCCCTGTTGTGTCTTCCTGTGACACTGTTCCTGTACATGCAAGTGCAGTACACATAATGACAGACATTTGAACACCAGCATTTTAGCAATGAACATAAACCATACTTTAGTCTACTGGAAATTAAACTTGAGAAAAAAAAACAGTCTAATCTGATCTTGATGAATGGAAGGCATAGATATTGTATTCTGTATCAAACAAAAATTGGTACGTTATTGCAAACAAATTAGTGCTACAGATTAGAAATTTTTTTATGGTGTTACAAATAACATTCTTCACGGTGTCACTAATTAAACATATGCCATGATGCAACAAAATAAATGCTCCTGCTACCTGACTTAATTTATAATGAAGACAGTCTGGGGCAACAGCAGGCATGGGATAAATAATTCAGTCACGTCTTGAAACTTCCCACTTGCCCAGATGAGAATGGAAAAGCAAAAGAAAAGCCATAACAAGGCATGCCAATGACAAATTTATGCACAACATGATAGAACAAGAGAAGGAAATCAATGCCTGCATTGTCAAACAAACTGATGAATCACCTGCTTAGTGAATTCATCATAACCTCTAATGCTCAGTCAATGTTCGTCTGGCATAGATCAGAAGAATTTCTGCTCTTTTCACCTGCTTATATAAAAATGTTCCACTGAAACTTGCATTAATGTAAAAAGAGATTGACCACTGACCAATTCTTACGTAAAATCTATACTCTAATTAGGACAAAGAAGAAAGGTTCTTTACTGAAGTTTGAATAATTTTGGTTCAGTCATTTGTGTTCTGTTTTATTTGTGAGGGATTTTAATTATAGTTTTACTATAAAAATATATAAAAAAATAAGCAGATCAAAATTTTACGTTTCTTAGTAATGATGAGACAATGCTCCTCTTCATGCACATGCAAGCCCTTCTCAAAATATCTTGGACATCCTAAAAATGACCCAATACTTTCACAGCACACTCAAACTATACCCTAAAATTAAGCGACACAAAGAATAGTAACCTTTCTATTAAGGTGAAACTTCTATATATGGGAGACTCCTTCAGTCATACAAAGATATTTTGGAATAAAAGAAATGAGTAAGATGCTGTGGGACGGTGCAGGCATCCTGTGGTTTGGCACAATAGGGGAAATTGCAAAAAGGCAGTCTTGCTATAGTACCTTCAAGAATGAATTTAAAGTGAATGACAAGATTCGACTTCCAATTATGAGGATACTTTTACTATGTGCAAAGAAGGGGCAGAAAAAAAAAACCACCAAAACTCTTGTTTCGTGTCAAATTAAGAGCAATATGAAGTAGCTGAGATTAAATCTGGCACCTGAATTACACCCTCTTCATTTCTCTGAATCCAGATGACATATAACCATATAACAATACAATATCGTGTAAAAGATAACCATTATGTCTTTGCAGTTCTGTCATAGCATAAGTGTTTAACAATCTCAAAAACAAAATTTCATAGAACTGTGAAAAACACTGTATATGGTTCACACTTTCAGTCAAGAGGCAGGGGGTGGTTCTATAAACTGAAATCACATACAAATGGCAATGTCCCCAGCTTATAATCCTAAGACTAGCTGGCAGTCGACTCCGCTTGATCACAATCTACATAATCAAAAACATTTTCCATATCACAGAATGATCCTATTTCTACAAGTACAATAGCTATCAGGTAACTGCACCCCCTTTTTATTGCAACCTTTTTCATGTTCACATGTTGTAATTAAGTAGTCGACTGTATAATAAAGCTACCATGCTCTGATTCAAATAAATCTGCTGCAAACTGGATATAATGAAGTTATGTAACATGATAAAGGCACATTAGATCACTGAAATGTTCAGATCCCATATTGGCATAAATATGAAAGAAAGGATCTCTGAGTGAGATTTGATAAACAGCTTTAAGAGTGAACGAGGGCCATAACATGGCTAACTATTCTCTCCACCATCAAAATGCTGGCAGGTTGTCATTGTGTTGGAAATACTTCATTTTAAAAAAAATTGCTCAAAATCTATAATACCCATAATACTGTAACAAGCCAAGCCAACCCATGCCTCAAGTCCCAAAGTAAAACAAAATACTGTAACAAGTCAAATCCCATTTAACTCTTCCAGAGCCCCACTCTACTCAGCTTACTAATTCCCAACTTTGATTTTGGGTTAAACTGAGAATGTTCAGCTCCTATAAATTTACCGTTCTGTGCTACACAAAGGCTGTGCTCTGGGTATTTAATATGTCATGCACTTTGAAAGTATTTAAGGTAACATGTACTTTTAAAGTCATGTTCATGACTGTTTTCCAATGTATGGCGGAGGTGAAACTTTGATATTTTCTTCAGCTTGGAATAGCAAAGGAATCCACCATGTTTTCTTTTTCATCTGCCTGAGGCTTGCTGACATCTTTCAACCATCCGGCAACAGATGCTCTCGAGCCTTTGCGATTTGCAGAATTTAATGGCAAATTACTTTCTTCAGGCATATCTAAAACTTGCATGTCTTCTTGACCAACTGCTGAAGGATCTTTGTGATTCTGAGTAGAGATAACATCAGGACTACCTAACTGTGTGGACACTTGATTCTTTTTCACTGCAGTCTCACTTTTTGCTTGCTGTATGACAACTGTATTGATGCCAAATGGCTTAAGATGATATATAAGATACTCTAGCACATACATCATGTTAGGAGGCACATAGTGAAAAGTGATGGCGTAATCACTGCAGCAGTCATGACCCTGAGGAAACAAAAAATTTGAAAAGCTAAAGCATTCATTCCTTCTTGATGACCAGAATTTTATATCTGATGCTATTCTTACCACACTTCAAATTTTATTCTCACTGTCGGTTCATTATGTCAGAGAGTGTTAACTGAGACACATTTCCTCTGTTTGTTCTGCTGAAAACCCAAATTAATATGCATTTGCTCTGCTTGTTCTACTGAAAACATCACAGTATAATGATCAATAAATACTTTAGGCACCTATAGACTTCAAAGCCCCACTGATAACCTGCTTTAAAAATAGTCTCGAGGTCAGACTCAAGGTCAGAATTGTTTCCAAACTGCTGTCCTCTGTTTCTATCAGTCCAACTCAAATTTCCTGATTAAGCTAATGGACAATGACCAGTCCAGGATGATCAGTAAAAAACCAATGGAGGGCGGCCTAGTACCTGATAGGCACCAAGATCTGGCAGGACCAAAAAGAAGTTACCAACCAGTCAGAGATAGACTATTGCCCAATAGTGTCAATAATTATAGACTATGTCAACAATCAGAGATGGCTGTAGCAGCTGGTCTCTACAGAATGGATTTCACTTACAAGGAGAGTGGCCAGCTGGAGGTTGTGCTGAGAAGATACAGTGCTACACAGTCATCATACTTGAAGAACCCAAACAAAATTCCAAATATCTTTCCTCAAGTTTTAGTGTACTTGAGACATGAGAAAAGGTGGTCATGACAAGCAGGTTATTAAAGCAGGAAAAAAAATGAATGGTCATATCTGAAACTCAGTCATCTCCACAGGAATTTCAAATAACAAGGACAGCCACATTAGGTTGACTATACCAATTTTTTGTCTAGGCAATAACAATGTGAAAAACTGTGTGGCTCCCTAACCTCTTCTCTGTATCTTCAAAATTTAAGCAAACTTTAGACAACATGTTGCACTCAACCAAAAGTTTCAAAATGCAGAGAGGAATGAAATTCTTAAGCCCAGTGTTGTAACCACTGAGCTATGGAGTTGCTGATACTCTTACCATTAACAAACTAGACTAGTTTGTGCCACTGTTTGACACATAAGACTAATGTATTTAATATTTCCAAACAACACATCTTCATTTCAAGGCTTTTAGACCCCTCTTCTCTCTGTCACAGCTCCCAAGTTATTCTCCATATTTGTAGGAAGAACAGTCAACAGGAAAATAAAAATAGTCTTCGCGATCAGTGGACCCCACAACAGGCCATGTGCTTAATTTATGATATTCACATACATGGGTATATGAAAGGTTATTTTTGGAATTCAATATCTTGGGTACATGTGTATATCACACTCCTCAAAGCTTATACAAGATGGCGAATGAGAAAATACTTCCAATCAGTTGAGCCATTCTTACAAATAAATGGTATTATTATTCTCCATGCTCAACTAAACTTATTTAACCTCACTGTGACAGAACTTTACTTAAGCTTACCTGTTTGACAGGGTAATAGTTGTATTTGAAGTACCACATATCTGCAGGAAACAAGTTTGGAATCAAATGGTGTTCCGGAATGAACGGATGAAATCGTTCTCTCCCTAGTTCATCTCTGCTGTCTCCTGCCTCTACCCCAACATTCTGTAGACATCTTCCCATTTCTAGATCCTCTGCCCCACCTGAATCAGGTCGACACTTCGCAGGATCATCTAATCCCTGAGTAACCGCTCGTATTAGAGCCTCTTTGCTGAGCACATACCCTGCACCTCCACTCATGTAACCTTGATCAACCATTGGTCTAAATCTCCTTCCATAGAAGATGGGCTGTGTTGGAGATTTATCCTGCAAAAAGTAACGCAAGTTCTCCACAACTGTGTATGTGTCATCATCAGCCTTCATGAACCAGTCAGCATCATCCAGATGGTGTTCATGTACATATTTAAAGGCAGCCTTTGTCTTTGCCCATAGGTAATTACGTCCTTCCTGAAATAAATGACATCGTGCAGAATTGTAAGCACAAAAATATAAGGTACAGTTTAACAAAAATTTGAATGACTGAGGCTTGTTTTCAACTTTAGTATTTTGATCTCAAGAAATCATGTTCTGCCTGGTGTTATTTCAGAAGGCAGTGGCAATAACATCATCCCTGACCTTTTAGTGAGCGAAGTTATTCAACGCAGTGGGTGATGAAATTTCTTTCATTTGTACCAAGTAGCAGAATTGAAAATGAAACGTGTATATCTCTAGATATCCATAAACACTGTGCAAGGGATGGAGTGGATTACATGAGAAAATATCCATAAACATTGTGCAAGGGTTGGGGTGAACTCAGCATCAGTTCATTTGATCTCTCTCTCTCTCTCTGTGTGTGTCTGTGCACGTGTGTGTGTGTCTCTGTGTCTGTGTCTGTGTGTGAGAGAGAGAGAGAGAAATTGTGATCTGTTCATTAAATCAATTAAATGCATATGGGATGCATGTGTATGTGGAGTAGTAATTATTTTGGAAGAGGTCAAGCTCTGAAACTGATTATTACAGGCAATTAATATTGCACACTGACTGTATTTCCTGCTGAAAACACAACAGATGTGCCTATGGATAATAAAGTTGTATCTTAACCTTTTCTGGTTATAGTTGATACAACTATGAAACTTTGCCCCTCTCCTATCACTGCCCACGTCACATGTTTGTGATCCACATATACAAGGCTTATTGACCCAGCAAACTTTGATTCTAATAAAATAAAGGTTCTCATTTTTATTTCCTTCTATTTTCATGGGTTGAGAAGCTGTTTTCTTTGGAGAGGTTCAAAAAGAAAAGATGCCATTCCACTCCTGCACTACATCATAAAAATGTGTTTCTTATAAAAAACAAAAATATAAATCTATAGTGCATGATGAAAGGTGTTTCACTCTAGATAAATTAACTTTTGAAAAAAAACACCTGTCCACAGATATGTCTGATTTACTCAAGGATTTTCCTAGGCCTGTATTTATGTATTTTCTTACAAATATTATGGACAGTGGATAGTGTAAAGATTCAACACTGACACCTAGGCTGACACAGGCCAAACAGCTTCAAAATCAAAACATTCTCCTTCCACTATGCAGGATGAGCAATTATGCAGTCAAGGAAACTGAAGATTATCATATAGCACAATACTTAACCTATCTAATGACCTTTAAGCGGACCATGATTTTATGAATAAATCCATCGAATGAACATAACGATGAACATGTTCATGAAGAGGGTCAGCAACATAGTCACATAAAATTCAAGATCAATGAGGAAAATGTTGGTTTTATGCTTTTTCAGTGTTCACAGAATTTCACACACATGGTGACAGTATAGATGATGGAAACAGCCATTCTTGATAAACTCCCATCATATTATCACATATGTGTATATTCTGGATGCAAAGCACATAATTAGTGAATTTATCAAAGGGGGAGACCATGACCGACAATCGCAAAGCAATATATATATATATATATATATCACAAGGGATGAAAAAAGCTTCGATACCATCCTGGTAATCAGCTGCTCCTTCACAGAGCTACCTGTTACTATTACTTAGGCATCAAGTCTCCCCAACCTACCTCCACATTCAAAGCAATAGTTGGCAGCTCAACATTATGTTCAGAGCTCATAAAAAGGAGGACATTGCAACGCTTGCCCCAGGTGGCTTTCACATGGCGAGCCTTTGTTTCTACATTATCAGGATTTGTCATGACCCAGCAAAGTAGACGAACTTTCTTGTATAGAAGTTTAGCAATTGAATCATCGTCACCTGAAATTTACAAGAGAGTCACATTTAAGCAGTCAACTAGTATTAATAAATTTTATGAGGTGCATTTCATTCCAGAAAACACTGACCAAACATATTCTGACTGGGTGCATCTAGTCAATGCCATTTGAACTATCACATAAGTAAGATTTTTCATTAGGTTTGTGCACAGGCAAAGATTTTCATAATTGGCAACTCATTAAATGATGGCAGGATCAACGTATCAATTCTTCGAGTTACAGTTTTGGCTGTGGTCTATCATGACCCAATTAAAGCTCAAGTATAGTCTGTTTCAAAGGCTTATCCAACAGCCTGACTGCTACCTGATTTTAATGAAAATTAGTTCAAAGTTTGGTTTTTTAAATGTTCTCCACTGAAGAATGTTAATACCTAACTTGCACTGTTAATTTTAAAAGAACATAATACTGTGTTTTCACATGATTAGCCCCTAAACTTCAAAATGTCAGTTAAGAGTGCAATAAATGCGCACCAAAATCCGTTCTTTCCTGCACTCCAAAGTCTGCAATACTTAACCTAAAACAAAATCTCATTAAACGTGTACAAATCCCACCTAAAATTTATGGCAAGAGGGAAATCTCTCCTCCAACTCATATGACCTGGAGAAAACACTGTGCCTGTACCAAGTACTAGCTTTATTATAATTTCGCTAAAAAAAAAAGGTGAAGATTTATATTCTTCTATGTTCAAGCAATCAAGCAATGATCATCATCTCACACCACAGCATTTAGCTGACCACAGCACAAAGGGTTATATATCTGCTTATAATGTGAAAACACATGTTCTTTTAAAATTAACAGTGCAAGTTAGGTTTCTGCACAGAGCTAACTAGTAGAACAATCACGACAATATTAATCATCTAAATTTCTTCAACCAGCCATTTTAAAATCATGAAATGATGACAAAAAAAGATACCATACAGGATTGTTAGACCAAAAATGAAAAGAAGTGGAGAATGAAACTCACCACACAAACTGTAGAAAATGCTCTTCTCTACAAAAAGCATCAACATTCTCTAAAGCATCAGCATACATTCTGAACTTTTGAGCAATAAGATACTGAAATGCACTTAACTTAGGGTATGACCTACTAATCCTTTAATCCAAACAACACTTGAATGTATTTATATGTCCCAGAAACAGCATGATTCACATGCAGTTTCTGACACGTCTTATTTTCTATGTAATGAACTTTTCCTGCATAAAGGGGCACAATATAGGTACTGATATTAAATATGGTTCTGCTCAGATTTAACACAACTTTTCAAAAAAATATAATGAATTTATTTAAAGAATAGCTGACAGAACAGTTGCCTGACAGTTGTGTCGTTGAGTTGGGTTTCCATGAGCCCTAACGCACCAAGATAAAACTGTCTCCCGATGTTCATCTACTGCATCTCTGGTGTAGTAGACTAGATCTGTGTCAGACATGGAAAGTTGTAAGCTGCTTGTGTTTGTGCTCTGATATTTTCCATAAGAAAGAGGAAACGTAAAGATTTTGGGTTCATCCCATTACCAGTCAGCGATTACTCAAAGAGCAATTTTACAACCTATACCAGAATCTGAGACATCACCCAAAAAACTTTTTGGGATGCTATTATTATTATTGAGCAAGGAAAGTTTTGATGATCCTCTGCGGTTTGTCGGGCCTTCTATTACTTTCCAGGATACAAATTTCAGAAAGAGTGTACCACCTCAGGAGCAACTGTTTGTCACACTTCTATTAGGTAAGAATGAATCGGGGGTAAATTGAGGTCAACACAACAGTTCAATCTTGGTGCGGTAGGCTTCTCTCTTAACCCATGGGCACAAATTAATCAGACTTGAGATAGTTTGGTCTGGCTCAGTTTGTGCCGGCACAATTTTCCATGACTAAACAGTTGTGTTGCGGTGGTGCGATAGGCTCTTCTTATTATCATTGTTCACAACTCACCTTGCTACAGAGACAAAACTCTCGGACAACAGTTTTGTTTTAGTGCGGCACTAGTCTTAAGCACTTTCTCTGTCTCTCTCTCTCTCTCACACACACACACACACACACTCATATACACACACATAATCCTTCATTCATCACTGAAAAACATGTCATGGCAAAGTAGGTAATGCCCACATTCTTGAATCCCACATGATTTGCTTTACGCATACTGTATTTTGGAAATCCTTGACTTGACTTCTGCAGCCATCCATACATTATTACATTAGAAACCCATCTCGCTGGGTGATTAAAAATTTGATAAATTTTTGTGACATGACCTTCCTGTTTTTCATGAAAATCAGATCATTGTGAAAAAAAGAACATTCTACTATTTTAAATGCCTGAGTGACTAGAGAAGCCTTGTCTGTTGATTACTGAAGTCTACTTTGGGTGTGCAGCCCACATTTACTGTTTGTGACAATGTCAATGTCATTGACATTTTTTATTTTCATAGTAGACTAGTACATGTGTAGTCTAAACCTGCACTGCTCACTTGCATGACGATGGGAACGGTCATCATGCCACGTCACAGAACTGTCTGGTCCCTTCAGAAAATCGTTTTCTCCATGGCTATGGGGACTTTGTGGAATATATCCAACAGGTGTGTGAATGTGCTGTCTCTCTGTGTAGCTGACAAGATAAGAAACAGAAATGCCGATGATAATCCCGATCGCTACACTGCTAATATGAGTTTTTCCCACGCCACTGAATGGTGGCATTATATTGGAGATGGAAAATTGGCAAGCTGCAAATGAAAGGAGCGCACCGTAGGTCTACAAGGCAATTTACACTATCAATTTTATTAAAAGTAGCCCAAGACCGCACGACTCCTTTCCTCGGTAAGTGTAAGCGATTGGGGCTAGACAAGTCGACCTACTAAGGGTTAATCGATGCCAGCCCTCAGTGCGAATACTCCATTTAGTTAGTATTGTCGATACTGTTATAGATCTTTCTCATTAACTTAGACGACGATCTTTGTACATTTCATTTGTTTGTGCATGTAGATCTACATGTACTTAAATCAAAGAAACACAAAACAAAACATGAGAAGAAAATCACGATAGTCAACATCATGAGACCTTCCCAAGGTGTGCTTGCGTTACAGTTATGGACACTAGTGTGGAAGTGTGGTACCAACTAAAGTATCGATATATATTGATTTACAAAAATTAAAAGCTGCATGGACTAAAAAACCCTAAAATATTTGTTATCGAGTATATGATAATCGTATAAAATCTGTAATAACGTTACTCGTAGTCAGGTATCGGTGTTAGAAGTCCATTATGCTGTATTCGTTGCATTTTAAGAAAAAAAAAGAAAAGAAAAATATATAAATTTGCTTGATGGAATCAATGCAGTCTCTCTCTCTCTCTTTCTTTCTCTCTCTCTTTCTCTCTCTCTCTCGCTCACTCATTCCTCCCTTAATCTCTCTATCTGTGTATCTAGTCTATGTGACTATCTCACAGGTTGACTTAGCAGGTCAACCAAACCTTTGTCCAAATTCATATTCACATTTCATCAATCGCAAGTACATTCCTAAACACCTAAGCATCGAATCAGTCAGTACAGACGTTTTAGACTGCAGCTCTACAATCACTTTAGGGCTGCCCCCGACAACAACAACAACAACAACAACAACAACAACAACAACAACAAATCGTCGAAGAAGCATCCAAAGAGTTCAAGTAGTTGGTGTTGTCCAAGTACTCGAATGTTAGTACTACATGTTCATCAGGAGTTGGTAATACAGTGTTTCGAATTAAAAAAAAAAAACTGCGATATGCCAGATTAGCTATTGCAAATCAAATTATTTATGATAGAATTATAAACACTTTCAGATTTAAATAATTATATAAGTAAAATGGAAAATTTGTAAAGCTGCGTTTTCTCTGGTCTTATAAGATCCCATCTTATAAGATCCCAATTTGCACAACCCTAGATCTTACTGGCATTGGGAATCAGGCAGTGATTCACTGATACAGTTATTCTAAGGATATTTGCTTATAGACCTAGTGGTTAACTCAGAATCCCTTTCACCAGTAGAAATTGACCAAACCTTGTGGCAAACAACACGGGCCTTGTGGTTGAGGAGAGATGGATTTTCAGTGGACTATGCCCTGGAACTAGCCAAGGGTTCTTAGAGCTTATCCCTGACAAGATTGGAGCCACCCTTCTGTCTCTCATAGTAACCCATATTGCACCTGGTAGGTTATACGAGTGCAGGGGTGTAAATAATAATTAAGTGTTAATGCTGGAAAATTCTGGACGCAAGGGCCAAACCCGGTAACTCTAGCTCTCCTTATTGCGTTATATTACATACGCGCACGGTAACAGAACGATGCTCTTTGTTCGTAAAACTGATTCGGTGGGCACCATAGATGATTTTTAGAGAGAAAAAGTATTGAAAAACGGAAAATTATTTTTGATGTGCGTGTCTTACTTTAAGTTCCAGCAGCTACAAACACCTCTATCTGACAATTAATGTATTAATCTGCTTTTAATTAAGGTTCTGGTCATCCAAATTCAAACGTAAAATTTGATAGTGTAAGCCAGAAAAAGTATTCTGCACTTGTATTGCCTCAGCATGATTTTGTTTGACATATCTACTGTTCACATAGGAATTGTGACCAACATGCTATCACCGTCTGCAAAGGGCTAGACAGTTTGGTCATGTGGCTAGAACGTATTGACATATGCTTATGGCCGCCACGCTCGCATTGAGTGTAACAATTCGGACTTTGGATAATGTAACCTTGTGGGTTGTCTGGGGCCTGCAGGCAGAGGCGTTATATCATTATGACAGACGCTTGAAAGACTGTTTTATTGGAATGATAGGGTATCGTATGATTTAATATTGTCTGTAGGACGATGCAACCTTCCTTTAAATTCACAGTAATTTGGTAAAATCCTTGTGGACACACTTCCCTAAAAGGATATGTAACATCCTCAAGAGAATTATCAGACTGGGCTCACATTCCTCCCTTAATAATAATTGAGAATTCTATATGCCTTGCCACCCTGTTACACTTGGCGACGTCGGCAGGATGTCTCATTACGGCCTTTGGGGCACAGTAACGAGAAAGAAGGGTTCTGTAGTGTAATTCATAGGACGAAGTGGGAGGTAGTATTCTAAGAAATGAGATACCATTATAAGAATAGCATCAAGTTCATTATGGACAGTATGCAGAAGGAGTAGAGATATCATAGAAGAATGACCTCATACTCATCGAGAACTGTAAATTGTCATGAGGACATAACATGGATAAGCAGGGGGGAGTGTGAGCAGTCGGGAAGTGTGTAGGGGTCACGAGTGAACACTAGGCTCACACAGTTTGAGGGACCGATTCACGCTGTATGTATTTAAGAATTTCAATTGTGCTGTGAAGGTAGAGCCCTTGTGGTGAAGTGGTAGCACGTTCAGACTTGTAAGCTGAGAGACCCTGGTTCGATTCCCGGCAGAAACATGAAATTTCTAGTGTAGTTTTTTTCTTGCCCATCTTCTCAGATTGATCATTTACAGTAATTCCCTGGTGACACGCACTTCCCTAAAATAATCTTTAATATCTGAAAAATTATCAGAGCTCACATTCCTCTCCCTTAATAAAGAGTGAAAACTATATATCTTTTGCCTTTCCACCCGGTTACTATCTATAGGCGTAGCATCTAGGGGCACCACGACCACGCTGCCCCCCCCCCCCCCCCCCCCNCCCCCCAACTCCCCCTAAGCAGTTACCAGTTACTCCAGTCACAGAGGGTGTGACAGAAAGAGGCGAGAGAGAACTAAAGAGAGAATGTTTGACAAGGACACATGCTTAAGATAAAATATTGCTGCAGTAAAGCACTCCTATGGACGCATGCTTTCTTTCACTCGATTTCCATCCATCTCTTTCTATCTGTGTTTCTCTATCTCTCTCTCTCTCTCTCTCTCTCTGTCTCTCATTCTCTCTCTCTCTCTCTCTCTTTCTCTCTCTCTCTCTCTCTTTCTCTCTCTCTCTCTCTCTTTTTCTCTATCTTTCTCTCTTTCTCTATACGACAAGAAATCAAAGAAGGGGAATTGCGAGGCTGACCCATCTTGCCCCACTCACCCCTCCGCACCCCCGCCCCCAGCCACCGGCAGGACTCATCACTGTTTGTAGCAGCTGACTGAAATTGCACGTAGGTGTTGATATGGTATGTGGAAATAGCGCCATTCATTTTCATGCTAGAAACAGGAATTGGGATCGTGAGGGGAAAAGAAGGGTGGGTGGGAGGAGAGGAGCATGGATTCCACAAAATAATCATGTAATCATACATAACGGTGTAGACTAGACTTATCTCAAGAAAATATACAGATCAAGAAAACATACACTCAACGAACGATACACAAATCTTAGTGTCTTCCACTCCGAACCAAAGATAGACAAAGCAAGCCAGGCGTAGCTGTGGCCTTATGACGTCGCCGAGAGAGAGCGAGCGAGGAAAACAGGGGGGGATGCAGTCACAGCCGGTCAAGGAATGGGCACGAGATTTGACTCACGTAAAAGCGATTAGCACGCGTGTAGTCTTATTAGGGTAGCCTGTGGGGATTGCAATAAGTAATTGAATAGATATAGAAGAGACCTGGTTGCACAGATATTGTAGCTTGTCTTATTATCAGAGAAACAACCGTCAGCTTTAAATTATTTAAATTTTGTTCTTACATATGAAAGCAATATATATTTTCCATTGGTCAAGAAAATTTCGAGTGCACACTTTGAGAACGAGATTAGAGATTGTTTTATCTTTATATTATTTCTTGCTTGTAAAAGACTACTTTTCCGCTGCATTCGGAGGTTTTAGTGGTGCCTTGTCAAGTTTGGTGTGGCTTCCTCATAGAGTCTAAACTGGCAACACAGGAGCAACAATTGCCAGGTTGGCAACTTTATAGTCAAAACTTTTTTTTTCTTGAGTCTCTGGCGTGGGAAATTTTGCTCTAGCATTTTGTATTGTGTGTGTGTGTGTGTGTGTGTGTGCTATTTTTTGGCTGAGTGACAAAAGTAATGAATCATAAAATAAAGAGTAAATAAAATTTAATAAAATATAACAATTTGTCTCCCGGGAAAATGGATTTGTCCTGCCTCTAAGTGTTTCCTATGTCCAGTGGTCATATGCCCTTAATCCTACTACCAACGCTGCCTTCTGTCTTATGAAGAAATTGGTGCAACACTTCTCATGCCACAGTTTACTCTGTTCTGTCTATACTCCCTGCAGTGATTAGATGGACTTTAACCAGCCACAAGTATCCTGCTTCCATCTGCCTCTAACTTGTTACTTGTTGACAGATACTTTATCATTGAACTCCAGACATGTCAATTAGTGCTCCTATCCCATTTAAAAACCAATAGCTTGAGATGCTGGTTGTCATGTGATTGAGGACTGCTCTGTTCCTTCCACCAAGCCAAGGATCTTCAATTTCCTTTCAAAACATCCCTCTCCTTCATGTGCCACACCGCGTGTTTGCTGTTCCAGACCTTCTTTTCCTCCTCCTCCTTCAGTCCTTTTCACAGTTCCTGATGACAGTTGCTTTAGTATGCCTGAAAGTGCCCCCATTCTGCACCATGTCTGCCAAAATGTCAGTGATCTGCTGTAGTTGATGTGACCGACAGCATTTAAAGGAAAAAAAAAAGGACATGTATCTTAGTTTGGTACTTTCAGAGAATGACATGTAAGTGATAGTGTTATGATAAATATTTGACATGGGTGTTTCTTTTTGGAGTAAATCCCTTATTTTTGGCAACAAGCCCTTTTTCTTGCAAGTTTAGTCTGTTTTGTCTGTTCCTCTCCCTAGCTTGACAGTTTTCTTCGTTCGTGACCTTTCCAGCCTCCGATGTCTCTGTAAATGAGCCAAATTACAGAAATGTAGTTATTTAATGATTGGCAGTTTTTTTATGTCATCTTCTCTCAGGTTGATGTGTTCTGTGTTTTTTTAACATTTTAAGGATAATTTAATTTTGTCGTGGCCAAGGCTTCTGACTCTTACATATTTGAAGTGTTCCTGATTTAATTGCTTTCTCCTCTTACTTCATTGCTGCTTTCATCTGTTCATATCACTCCCATTATTTTTGTATACTTGCAGAAACAATCCCCTTTTGCTGACTCTGCTTTTCTATGGCGAGGATGAATCCCCACCCCACCCCCCTCCAATAACTCTGGACCTGGTAACACTGCTGGAATAGTGCATATCGTAGACTGGCTGATAAAAGTGCTAGTTTGATCTACGTTTATGTTCCTTGAAGCTAGGTTCCATGGCTCCATGGCGATTTTTGGCTATTTTCTGAGAGTTCAATTTTTATTTATTATCTTCTTTTTATTATCTCACATCTCTACGTGAAAAACGTTTTTTTTTTCCTTTGGAAATCCGGGTCAAGAAAACTGTAGGTGCACACAGTGAAGCTGAGATGTGATGTGACGATGCTGTATATATTTAAATGCCATTTCTTGCTATGTATTATCTCTCCACATTTCACATGTTCCGTTTTTAGACAGTTGGCTACTTTTTGGCTCCTTTTCAGGATTTGGCGGGCGCTCATTTTGGCCTTTTTTTTTCACAAGTTTGCATCATAGATATAGTACACGTGTATTATATCTATGGTTTGCATTGGCTCCTCCTCAAATCTGGTAATACCATAGACGCTAGTACTGCAATAGTACCTCTGCTTTGAAAGAGCGACAATCTTCGCTGCTATGCACGCTATGCTGATCAACCTTTGGAAAAACTCGCAGTGTGAACCTGCAAGAGCTTTCATTGACATGTCGATCGTGTACTTGGGCCCAGTAGCAGACGAACTTATCAATACCCTTTGTAAGTTTGGAATCAGCAATTCATTAGACGTCATGCCGTTCACTTAGGTTAGGACCGACGATCTTGAATCCGTGCAAATTGTGGCTAAACCATTCAATGACTGAATGAACTGCATAATTATTGGCCAAGAGCGATCCTGTCCCAGGAGATAGACTAGTCCTCAGCAGGATCTTGTCCATTCAAAAAATCAGAGTGCAGCTATCAATAAGATCAGTGTAGACCTAGTCTAGTTTCGACTATCTAGACATAGTCTAGGTCTCTTCAGGTTCAAGATCATCTAGATCTAGTCTAGTTTTGTTTTGAACTTATGAATTTATGACTGACAGAAAAAAATAAGTCTTATAGTTGATCTTCTAAATCTAGACTAGTCTAGATCTAAATCATCATGATGAGCAAGTTGGCTTTTTGTAAGACCTAGTCTAGTCTAATTTGACATTTGACTGTCTATATCATTTCATAACTGGAATATCTTAATCTATGAAAGCTGAAAAGTGAAGTAGTATTATCTAGTCTAGAACTAGAACCCCAGAGATGACATAGATTAGACCGATTAGAGATTTCTTATGCCAAATTTCAGGATTCTAAGAGCAATAGGTGGAGGTGGAGAGAAAAAAAATTGCCCGTGCCAAATATTCAAAACAGTCAGTTTCAGTGTCAGTCAGTTTCAAATCAAGCAAATATTTGTAACTGCAATTCTGACAGTCCCATTCAGTGTTATCTCTTATCATAAGTTTGCAGAGACATTGGACATTGTACCCTTTTCATGAAGTTGAAGAGGATTTGTGTTTTACTTTGAAGTGTTCTTGGTTTTTCCAAACTAGAGCTCTTTCAGCATACCTCGAAGACATGAACAGAAATAGCACCTGCTCATTTATTTTATCTCATTGTTTCAGCATTGGTTGACCCAGTTCGTCTTGCCTACTCCAGTCTTCTTTCGATTGACATCATGATCTTCCATGTACCTTCTTTTTCCTACCAAAGCAATGTAGAGTTTTGACGTTATTATTATCCTAATTTTACAAGCTGAACCACATCAGCCTCATTGATTTGTTTTGAGCAACAGGTGAAAAGCGCTCAAGTTCTCAAAATCTCATGAAATGACTACTTAGGCAAGTAGAATGAGCATGGCGAAATGTTACATGTTTGTATTTTTCATCTTTTTCAGACAATTTGGTGGGACCAATGCTTGCATCAGATGATTGGTAGGTATACTATACAGTGGAATCTGGATATCTTCAACTCCTTCAAAATTGTCTTGAATGAAAAGAAATTTGAGATAAGAGTAGTAGTGTAAAGAGACAAAAATGACAAGGGAGGCTACTAGTAAAGGCACAATCTTTGATAAAAAATGCAGATTGGACTTAAAAACCAGTGATGCACAAGTGTAGAAAGAGAAGGAAAGTGAGCAAATGTACTACCTGATATGCAGCACCACTCTAATGGCGTTTGCATCATCTCATTTTTGTCTCTCAGTATCCCTCCCCCCAGCCCCAAACTCAGTGGCAGCAGTGACTTTGGGCCATTGATTAAGTAATACTGGTGGTGGTGTGAATGTGAAGAGAAATGAAGGTCAGTGAAAAAAATTATGATACTTTAGAGTTCACTGCAGTTTCGGTCAAGTGTTATTAGCTGGTCATATCAATAGGATGTTGACATAAGAGGAGAGGAAGGAATTACATGTCAACAGTGGAAAAATTATTTAGTAGTAATAAAGAAAGAACAGACTGGGACTTAAGAATTGTGTCAAGTTAAGATAGATGTCGATATGAGCAGTGTTGAGATATGTGAATTAGACTATTTCTGGAACCAGTATCATCATGACAATAAATGTCTGCTTTCAAGCCTGTTTAAGAGGAAGTCAAAGAAATCCTGCTGACTGTCCTTTGACCAAAGGTTGTTGGCCCTTCTCAGCACTACTCAAAACAGACTTATATTTATTTCATTTCAGTGTCAAATGCATTGTCAACGATGGGCATGAAGTTTTCACAACTGATGTGCAGTGTTTACTTGTAAATCTCGATATTGAGGTATGTTCTCAAGCTGTTAGAAGGGCAAATCCCATATATGTGCTTGAGTCTGGCAGTGAGTGCATGGCCAAAATGAAGAAACTTCGATTGGACCGTTAGGCACTGTTAAACATGTGGTAACAATATGGAGGTAATTTGATACAGACATGACAAATGTTCTGCTTACATGGCATGCGCATGTCCAAGACACTTACCTTGTTAAGGTTACTCTTTATTTGGTAATACAAGTGGCCTTGAATTAGAAAAGACAGCAATGATGGCCTGCCACTCAGGACTGATGCAGAATGGAAAACATAAAGTTTGCTATTTTGTCTTATTAAATCTTTCCTGCCATTGTTTGGTAAATACAAACTTTAAAGACAACTTTAATCATGAGAAAACTAGAACAAGGAGGGATATAGCACCAATATCGTGGTTTGTATTTAGAAGGTAAGTGGAATGTTCAAACACCTTATGTACTCATTTTCTATGAGTATTATGCCTAGCCAATGCTGTCATACTGTTTGACTGTTTCATCAAGTCTCTGAGCTTCCCTCAATGGGCCAAACAACCTGTATGGACAGCAAAGTTCAGGGCAAAAGAAGAAAAGCCTTGGTAGGAGGGTAATGACACACAACAAGTATGTGACACAGTGGATGTTTGTTAAAGGGAAATCATGGGCTTTTGGCAAATCATTTCAAGACCCACCTGGAGTATAAAAGAGGGGGCATCTCACCAATGTGAATATAATTAAATGCTTTACGTCAAAACAATATTATTTTATCAAATTTCTTAACTAAAGCATTTCATTCTGCACAGAAACTCCTCAGATATCAAGTTTACTATTTCTCCAAACATTGCAGTGGAGAAAATTACAGTCGAGCACGGAAAACTCGAATTTCTCCGGGATCGAAAAAAGTGTTCGAGATTTCCGTAATTCGAGATTCCCGTGAAGGCAATATTTTCACAATTACCATCGGCTAGAGGGACTGGTAAGGGGAGATAACCACAGGACACTATTCTGCTATGATCTTAACATAATTAGAATTACCTCCCTTCCCCGTTTCCGACGTTTCACATTAAATTATGACAAACAAACTGAATTTACTTAACAGAAGACGAAAAATCACCTAATTTCGTCAGAGTAAATCGAACTTCGGTGCATAAGTGTAATCCTGATGTGTTCGACGTTATTCGAGGAAAAGAAAGAAATTAGGAGCGGCACTATTGCCAGTCTGCTATTACCTATCGCCCCGCCACGTCACTCTATGCGCATCGCGTCATGTTCGACGCAATAAAATTTATCGCAGCGTGTGTTGACCTAGTCCACTACCCGCCAGGTCGCTCTGCATGCTCAATCACTACACCACCCCCCTCCCGCTGATTCAATAGAGCCACACAAAGCATTGTCTTGATCCCTTGCCCATTACCACGGCACTCCCGCACACCTTTCCCTTATCACCAACACTGGGACGAGCAACGCCAGACAAAGAAAGGCTTTATCGGTCATTTCGCCGCTTTGAGATCGGGTAGATGATGATGAAATCGTTCGAGAAATGCGTGTTGAGAGTTCGAGAAAATCGTGTTAACAATACAAAGAAAATAGAGGCATTTAAAAGGGGCCGATAACAGCGTTCGACATTTCCGTGAATTCGAGATTAGTGTGTTCGAGTTTTCTGTGCTCGACTGTAATAACAAATGTTTAATGTTTGAAATATAAAGCAAATCTGAGTCAAGACAAGCCTTTAAGCTCTCCATGGCCATTTGTCAGCAGGGCTTCCATAAGTCAAGGTTATGTCTCATTTATACGGAGGACTTGACCTATATCTCTCTTCTGTCTTTTCCCTCCCACACCTGCGAGTCTGAAATCCTGGAGCAGTCTTTTTCTTTGCACTCCTGTGATGTGGTGAGTGCCATTTGCTAAAAGAGAACATGGCCACATTGTAATATAGATCTCGTTGTCATTAAAGTGATATCTGTGCATTTGTTCTGATGGTTGTGATCGGATTGTGCACTTTTAACAGTACAGTCGAGTCCATGTATGTCGAAACCGGATACCTCCAATTATTTATTAGTCGAAATAAAAAGAAATGATAGTTTTTTTTCCTTCTTTGCGTCTATTAATTATCCTTGCATAAGACGAAGTACTGTAATTAATGCCCATTTCTGATTAGTCCAACTGCTCAGCGCTGCCACAGAGGCAAAATCACCTCCTGACGTCTTCTCCGCGTGGTACTAAACAACGCCGACAGCTTGAAAAACAAAGGAGACGGTGCCACGGATAGAGAGAGGCAATAAAACTGGACACTGCGAGTGCCAATAAGTAGCACAATAAGTAGGGTGTGTGTATTACACCACCGCTGATAAGACAGTGCGGGAGGGCTCGGCTGAAAAATCGATCTATAATTAAACATCTCGGCAGCAGTGTATACATACACTGGGCCATTGCACTGTGACGGTAAATAAACAAGAGGCTGCCCTCGTGACCTCCCCAGTGTGCTCGCTCGCTCGCGTACTGTTGACTCATCTTTATCATTTTCAACTTGAATTAAATTGAAGTTGTCCTCTAAATAATGGCTTCCTCTAATCCTGTAAAGAGAAACCTCAAGACTCTTTCCATTGAGTCGAATATTAACATGCTCCAGGAAATCGACAGAAGTGCAATGTCGAAGAATGTCATAGCTGAGAAATATGGCGTTCCCGTTAGCACGCTTTCTACGATCTTGACAAACCGGGAGCAAGTGGAAAAAGCGGTGGCCTCTTCATCTATTAAGCTACTACTCAGAGCGATTTCTTAGAAAAAGAAATAATCCCATTTAAAATACTTCCCCAATATGCCATCTTTAGTTACATCCCCTGTTGAATTACCCTCGTGACCTCCCCAGGGTGCTGGCTCGCTCGCATACGGTTGACCCGCCTTGGAAATTGTTAGCCGAATCCTGATTTCTCCAACTCATTGGGGTGGTCCTAGCGAATTGGAGTTAAGCGGACTTGACTGTATTTTAAAATAAGAGGATTGCCTTTTTCAGGAAGATGTGTGTTTCTTACATGGCCAAAAAATTCCATTCGAGGCAAAGTTAAATGCATCCATGCAATAACATTAGTTGATGGGGGAACATAGAGGTTATGTTTTATTTTATGTATTCCAAACAAGCCACTTCATAGTGCAAAGTTATGACCCAATTAAAGATTTGGTTGGTACCAAAAAAGTAATGTATGTGGGGTTTTGTTTAAAGTTAAAACTAACTGTGCCTATGGGTGCAAAGTTACAATGCATCATTATGATTAATTCTCAGATGCCATAGAGAGCAGGTACACTATATGTGGGTATTCCCGGTATCCAATCAAAATGTGGATGCATAAACACATCGCTCTGCTTTTCTTTCCTCACAGCCATTGTTTGTAAAGATGAAATTCAGTTACATGTAGCCTGTCACAAACCATATATCATTATCTTGGAGAATAAGATAATGAACAAATAAACTTTTTGGTTAAAGGTATTTGAGCAGTTCTTTTCTCCTATGAGCCCACAATGAATATCGGAATTTCAGTGGATATCTGTTTAGATACAACAGTCTTTTGATTTGGGTGATTTCAGTAGAAATTCATGTTAAAGTGGTTGATTGTTAAATCAGTAGGATTTTCATGTAATTGAACAATAATGCAGTTGTGTCTCATGCATAAATCCATCTGTTTCTTTCCTTTTTAGCACCCTGGAGGAGAACTAATAGTTCAAGCTCTGAATGCTCACAAGGATAAATATGGAGTTGGCACAAAGACATTGCTCTTCATGATCACCCGTTTGAGTAGAGCCATATCAGAACTGAGACATCAGGTATACTGAGGTTTTAAGAGACCCTCTGCTGATTGTTTATATTGTTTGTTTGCTTACAGTGCTTATTTAGGACTGTTGTTGATGTACACATTTACAAGTACAGTCAAACCTCGATAATAAATATACGCTGGTGCATAGCTGCTTTATACTTAATATCGAGGTATACTTATTATCAGGGTTTGTACTTTTTTTTACATGCTTCATCCAATATGCTGATTTAGCATCACCACAAACAAAAACATACACTAAACACTTTACACAGGGTTTGGAGAAAGAATAACAAATGGATTTTACATTCCAATATGTATTATAAAATGAATTCAAAAGAATTTTCTGATGTCAGATTGTACAGTCTTGGTGGCGATGCCATGCTTTCTCGCGATGTCAGCCTTGTTGACACCGCTGCCGCCGCGCTCTACATCTCTGATGATGTCGAGTTTTTTTTCCTAGCGAAATGTCAGTCCTTTTACGTTTGTTGCTTTCCATAGATCTACTGAAACGAGACTTATGGTTCTAATTTTCTAAATCTTCTGGCCTCGGGTCACAATCTTTAAGAGTAATAAGAGCGAAGGCTTGCTTACAGCACACTACACACTGCTGTACTCTATCACAAAATCAAGAGTGCGTGGCTGTCCAGTCACTGGCTGAAGTGTGCTATTTTTAGAAATTCGTCAGACAGGCGAGCCCGCAAACTAGGCTATCGCAAGCGCACCGTGCCAAAGATGGGTGTACTAGACTGCCTCGGCAGGCTAACCTAGATTCCAGTCTAGGCTACCGTACGTTTTATTGAGGTAAAATTCCACGCGGTCACCTCAGATGCATACGTATTATCGAGTTTATACGTATTAAGTATACGTATAATCGAGGCCATTTTAACAAAGACAAAGAAGGGAAAAATCCGTGCACAGCATACGTATGCGCATTACCGAGGTATACGTTTTATCGAGGTGCGTAATACCAAGGTCCGACTGTATCTAATTTAACAGTTTTCTATACTGGAGGAAGGATAGAGATGTCGGTCAATGCTTGTTTAATCTGACCTCATAAGTACAAACTTTTATACAGTCGAGCACGGAAAACTCGAATTTCTCCAGGATCGAAAAAAGTGTTCGAGATTTCCGTAATTCGAGATTCCCGTGACGACAATATTTTCACAATTACCATGGACTAGAGGGACTGGTAAGGGGAGATAACCACACGACACTAATCTGCTCTGATCCTTGCATAGTTAGAATTACCTCCCTTCCCCGTTTCCGACGTTTCACATTAAATCATGACAAACAAACACTTTAACAGATATAATCCGAGTTATCTGAATTTAATGAACAGAAGACGAAAATCACCCGATTTCGGTAAGGTAAATCGAACTTCGGTGAGTAAGTGTAATCCTGATGTGTTCGACGTTATGCGATGAAAAGAAAGAAATTAGGAGCGGCAGTGTGCTATTACCTATCGCCCCGCCACGTCACTATGTGCGCATCGCGTCATATTCGACGCAATTTATCGCAGCGTGTGTTGACCTAGTCCACCACCCGTCAGGTCGCTCTGCATGCTCAATCACTACACGACCCCCCTCCCGCTGATTCAATAGAGCCACACAAAGCATTGTCTTGATCCCTTGCCCATCACTACAGCACTCCCGCACACCTTTCCCTTATCACCAACACTGGGACGAGCAACGCCAGACAAAGAAAGGCTTTATCGGTCATTTTGCCGCTTTGAGATCGGGTAGATGATGATGAAATCGTTCGAGAAATGCGCGTTGAGAGTTAGAGAAAATCGTGTTAATAATACAAAGAAAATAGAGGCATTTAAAAAGGGCCGAAAAAAACTTTCAACATTTCCGTGAATTCGAGATTAGTGTGTTCGAGTTTTCTGTGCTCGACTGTAGAAGATTGTATACATGTACTCTTGTATTGTGACTAAAATTGTTTGTAACTATGAACACATTATGTGCTATCAGTAGTGGGGAAAACTTTCCAACATAATGACATTGTATGAGAATATCTAATATCAAGTCTTTGTTGTGAGTATTCTCAAATAACTGTTCACTTAGAATGAAAACAAAGGGACATTCAGTAGACCTAGTACCAAAGTTAGACCTTGTTGAGACTCATTGTGCTGTTAACAGAGAGGTTGAAAAGACAGAAGACAAAAAGGTCGTTCTGTGGGTTATTACTGAATTACTGCTGAGATTTCTCTCACACCAGCGCACAAGCAGCATACTGGTGGGCAGACATGAGTTTGGACCTGTGTTGGACATTCAGTGTCCAATTTATCCCAGGAAACTGAAAAAACTATAAACTGTCTACACTGTGTACTGTCCTTTAGCCTACCTGGGTTTGCATATCTTGTTATATGTCATGCCTTTGTAAGACATAGATGAAAATTAGAAAATTTGATTTAGGAGGAGAATTGCGCCAAACGCTTACAACAGCTTATAGCAAAACTAAAAGTAACATGGTGAACACAAGCCTAACTGATGAAGGAAACAGTGGAAATACAGTGTAACATTTGTTATGTGAAATATCCTTAAATGCTACAATTTGGACTTGAGACTCCATCAGATTATGCAAACACAAAATGAAGAGGATAGTAGCAGCACAATATGAAAAACACTAGACTTACTGCATAAGCTACATGCTTATCTGTTTATCCTCAGTGCGTGGGAAACAGTATCAATTTAATTGAATGCCATTTTCACATTCAGTAATGAAAATATTGGAAGCAAATTTGTATATAGCTGCTTGAGTCACTAGCTTGAGTCACAGGGAGGCAGCGTGGTCGTGCGGTTTGTGAGTCGTACTCAGAAACTGAAGACTTTCAAGTCTAAGGTTTATGCGTTTGGCTCGCGAGCTGGGCGGTTTACATTGTGGTGTCCTTGGGAAAGACATTCGCTTCCATTTCCTCACTCGACTCAGGTGTTAATGAGTACCTGGCTGTAGAGCTGGGGGAACCAGGGCGCTGCACCGCTGGCGACCAGCAATGACTTTGTTATGCATTTCATTTGTAATATTATGTATTTACATGTATGATTGTATTGTTATATGTGTTTGTATTATGAATGAGATGTGTAACACTGTATGACAATGTAAAACAATTTCCCTACGGGGTAAATAAAGTCGTAATTATTTATTAGTCTCAATAATTCTCAAAGGATGTAAACAAAAATTTGGTTAACTTGGTAGTACTTCCTTCTGATAATTTGCTTTTGGTTTCCTTGCAACTTTCATGTGTAAGATTAAGATTAGTGGAGGTCTTCAGAGTACCCTAGAAAAGCTAAATTGGGTTCAGAGAACATATTTTACTTTGGAGGAGCCAATGTCTCAAAAAATCGTATAATTCTCATACATGATTAAGTCACACTTTTAAATTGTTTTTACCTTTTTGAAAGTGTTACTGGTTTGATAATCTGTGTCACTACTTTGAAAGGCTGCCAGCAGTAATGATTAAGGGAAAAAATCCTTTTCTGTGATAACATATTTGGACTTGGGATGAGATTATCACAAGATTGAATTCATGATTTATTCTGTATTTTGTCATCTCATAATGTAACTGAATGTTTTGCTTTCAGGGCATATCAGTGAAGTTGTCACTCAGCATAATTCAAGGTGTGATGATGGAACTGTATAGGCAAATTGGAGAAATAACCATCCCCGCAACCAGCATAGCCTTCCACTCAGAAGGAGGCTGTCCAGAGCTACGACAGGTAGCAAGTCCAGACCCTCAAGAAGCAAATATTTTTAGGCCCAGGGACACAACTAAATGTAAATTGTTAGAGCCCATGTTGGAGCATGAAACAAAGTACAGGTTTTCTCATTCATGCAAAGGCATGATATTCAGTAGACACTTTTCCAGCCAGGGCACAAACTTTTGTGATGGAGCTTCATCTCCGATGAAATATTTCAGTTGGACACATCCTAAAATTTCAAGAGATGAGACTATTTTTGGAAACCATTCAAACTTTGTAGATTTAGGCTCAACAGCTTCTTTGTCTCAGGGATCACTGCAGCCAGGAATTGAGACTGTGTGTGTGAATAAGGCAGACAGAGTCCACAATGAGACCTCTGAAGGCTTTGAGATTAGTCCTTACATATCAACACAGCCTGAGTGCACCATGCTAAAATCTTTCACATCATGCAAGACGTCTGTTCTTGACAGTGTGAATAAGGAAACCAGACCTGCTGGAGTCAGCTCATCTCACATACAGGACAATTCGAGACTTCCATGTGAACAAAGTGTATTACATTATTCCATGCACAGTTTTTCAAAGTGTTGTTGCCATTGTCAGCTGATGACCATTGCGAAGCAGGTTGTTCAGAATCAGCTTAGAGCAAAAGAGTTAAAGGGACAAATGGAGACAAGGTAATGATTTTTGAAAATGACTTTTGGCTACTAATATTTAGATGACGATACACAAATAATATGTAATCCCGTTTCATGATTTCACAAAAAAAAACCCTGAAAAAAAACCCCAAACTTACTCGTGCTTATTATGAAATTCATGGGATCCACCTTGTGTGGTGACTATCTACAGTATGATACGCCAGAGTGGGAAGTTCATCACATGGGTGTTGCCCTCATGATTGTGATGGATGACACTGACAGGTTCAGGTCATGTGTGAGAGAGTCTGTGATTTAATCTGAAAAAAATGGGATGATAAAGAATTTAGATTTTCTTTATACTCAGGGTATTTTCTTTGTTCATGTTAATGCGGGGCACATCTTGTGATAGGAATGAAAAAATTAACATCTGATTCAAGCAGCATGTCTACAGGGCCATGTACTGTACACTGCTCACTTTTTCTTCTTTTTCAAGTCTTGCCTAGCATTAATTTTAAATCCCAAGGATCACCATTCTTTATTCTTCCTGTTGTTCGATTATGCAGGAGTAGTTCACACACTGGCTATTAATTAAAGAAAAATTGGCATTGAGCTTTAAGGGGCTAATCACTGTATCACATTATCTGGAGAAACACTAAATGTCAGATATGGATATTTTTAAATGTGGGATATGTGTGATGCGGGGAGGGGAGGGAAAACCTTAAGCATATTTTCATTCATAAGAGCAGTTGTTTTTGTTGTTGTTGTTGTTTTTCGAATACACTGTTTCAGATATGATATTACACAAAACTCACCATCTGTTTTTGTTTTGGAATAACTTGATCAGTTTATATATTCAACAGTGAACAAAAGTGAAGCAGAGTACCGGTAGGGGATGTAAACGTCAAATATTAGTCATGAGAGGAAGATAAGAAAAGCAGGAATAACTGATACATAGGGAAAGAAAAATCCCTTGCCAGCCGGAAAAATGGTGGGTGTGGTTACAGTACTGTGAGAATGTGATGAGGTATGAGTGTTGCATGGAAAGGGAAGAGGGAAAGAGGACTGGTCAGTGAGGTAACCATAATATAGCTAGAAAAACTTAAGCAACAGAAGCGAGTAACCAGCAATTGAAAAATGCTAAGAAGCTGTGGCAATTGAGGCATGGGCAAGATGTTGGGGGTTCCACTTTGTAAGGCAAGAAACAGTTATATAGAGAAAGGGAAGGATGAAGAGGAGGAAAGAAAGAGAGAAAGAGGTGTAATTCATGGGGTAGGATCATGGTAAACTACAGAGTCTAATCATTCAGCCATCCATTCCAAGATTTTGTCTTGTTTATAATTTTTTAGTTTAATTTTAACCTCTTGCATGTGGGTTAAAAACAGGTGCCACAAATACTTAGTCATCTCTTGTCTTATTTCAATTTTTATTCAATTAAAGAAATGCTTAGTATTTTTGTCTGTGTGAACAATGCGCCCTACTCTTCAGAGGCAATATCAAGGGAGACAAGAGGCCATCTAGTATTTTAAGAGCTAGGAGTGTTGACAAAGTTCAGTTTCATTTTTAAATGTGTTTCTGTTTGCTGTGACCGATTGACAAGTGAGTTCAGTACATGTGAATGTATTTGAGCTGATTTTTTTCACTTTTTTTGCTGACTGAAGACCATGGGTTGACTTTCATGCTTGATTTTCCCAAAATATTTCATTTAAAAATAAACAAGTCATGATAAATTCTCCTCCTAATTTTAGCTTCAAATGGCCCCAAACTGGAGTTTCATTCATCCATGTCACATTTGTTTTTGTGCTGTCAGAATATCCAATTATGTCTTGGTATGCTGCCCTCTAAGGACCACTTTTGACAGATTTCCATTTTCAGTTTTTGTCCTCAGCTTGTAAACTGCTTGTCCCTGGTCCCATCTTGGTCATCTTCATCACTGCAGACAGCAACTTTGAGATCAAGAGCGCCATCAGTGTCTGTGGTTCAGGGTCTTCTTATTCCTTGTTACACAGATTCTTTTGAATCTGTCAGAAATGAGGCAGCAGAGTTTAACAGAACAAGTCTGGTAATTGAATACTGGTTGTAACGAATGAAGAATGTTACCAGATATAGATAGAACTCTCAGAGAAGTCCGGATTTCTTGAGGAGTTTTAGTTATTTAAATCATGCATAGCTTTAGCCCATTCCTGCCACAATGCATCCTACTTAGGTCTAGAATTGCCTAATTCATTAAATATCACTCTTGCAGTCTAATCAATATTTATTGCTTTTAGCATTTGGTACTGTACAATAATGAGATGTCATGATCAGCAGGTTATTTGCAAGATTTTGTGTCAGGCTAGCCTCTTTTCAAATCCAATATCCTTTATGTTCAATGGTTTTGATTTGTAATGAGGTTCCATCTTTCTTTGCTTATTTGGGACTTCACAAAGTTCAGACTGACTTTTGAGGCTATGAAACCATAGCTAGTGTGATTCCAAGTTTAAAGTAAATGAACAATATTTTGCAAATAAATTTGTTGCCAGATGTAGATTGAACTCTCAGAGATGTCAGAGTTTCTTGCGGATTTTCAGTTATTTATCTATGCCTCCATTGGAAAATTTAAATAACAAAGAAATACTAAATAACTTAGAATGCCTTAGTGTATCAAAATGTGAAATGGGGTGACATTTCGAAGGGGATTTGTTAATTCGGTATTAATTCCGTTCAACAACTCGCTGCTGAAATTAATCTTTATCTTGGACGAGGCATTTTATTTCTTTTTTATTTATTTCATTTCTTGTCAGTTAGTGAATGGTGATCTCACCCCAGGCTTTCATCATATTGGGTACAAGCCTACTCTTCAGAAACGATACTTTATTGCTAAGTCCCATGAAGAGAGCCAAGCTTTCGATGAAAGAGCATGGTCTGCCAATGTTCGTGATATTCTAAAGCAGGTAATTCCATTGTAAACTTGTTTTTCTCTGTGATGAACCAAGACATCTGAAAGTTTTGTCCCTCACATTTGCTTCTGCCGGTGTGAAACTGTTACTGAAGTGCCTACTGCACTAGCAGAAGTCATCATTCACAACAACTATGAAACTGCACCCAGCTGCAGAGTGGTTATGAGGCTTATGAGTCATACTTGCAGTTCAAAGACTCTTAGATGTGGAGTTTGTTGATTTCATCAGCCATTACCCTCACACAGAAAAGTGTGAATAAACACATTTTCACTCTGCTTTTATACATATCTTTCAAACAACCATGCATGGACATACACAGAGCACATGTGTTAAAAAACACATACATGTATTTGAGTGCATGGGAATTTGGCCTAGAACTTTTGTTTTGTTGGCAGTGTTACACTAGTTACAGAGTGGGGCCACATTTGGAACCCTATGGAAAGCACAAACTTCCAGGATTTATGTGTTCATCTTTGACTAACTACAGTTGACATCTTCGTACTGACCATTGTAATTTGCTTCATATTATACCTTTGATTTTTCAACTTGCGGTCATGCGACACTAACCGTGGTCTACACATTTTTAAGAAAGTCATTGCGTTCACTTATGCAAATTAAGCATTGTCAATGCTTTAGTCCCAGGTTGCACGATTTACAGTATGCTGTTCTTGAGGAAGACACCAAAATCCTATTCCTAATTTGACTCAGATGTTTACATTGCTTTAGAGCTTGGGGTGGACCAGGGCACTGTATCATGGCATTTAGCTGTGATGTTCTATATTTCATTTATTAAACTGTGTTATTGTTTATATGTGTAATATATGTTGACCTACTTGTATTATTAAGGGGAGAGGTGAAAACAAAAGGAAACAAAAACCTCTGTTTTACTCCCTCTTTTGAGGTTTCTGTGTCTAAACCGAAACTCTGTTTAAACTAAACCAAACATGAGCTTTTGGTCTCATGGAGGTCATTTTAACCTTTGTCTACTGTAGGCCTACATCTGGAAGAAATGTATGGCATTGTAAAACAAGTTCATCAATGGCCTATTTTTATTTTTCATTTTCATTTCACACTGAAAGGGGTGGGGCATTATTGCTTGGAAATCTGTAAATTTGGGTATTCCCAATACTTTGCAAACTTATTGTGGTGAGTAGCTTGAAACCACATCCGCAGGTTGAGAAATCTCGAAAGAAGAGTAGGAAAAAGTAGCCAAATGATCAGAAATTCTAAACTGAGGATTACAATGTTGAATTATAAAAAGATCATGGGTCCAATTTGCTAAACCACACCTGCCTTAAACCTCAGTTTTTGGGTTGTGGAGAGGCAAAAACAGACATCCTGAAATTCATAAACATCTATATTAATGTCACCCCAATGAGTCTTCATTTTAAAGCTTGCATTGATATTACTTTAATTACCCTCGATAATCTTGGAAGTACAGTGGAAGCTCCGACCGATCCATTGTGTTTATTCCTCTGCCAATGGAGACTAAATAGCATGCTATTCTGAAACTTGCATCGTATGAAATTCCTTTCATGTAACAAGGACAGCATAACTTTTGTAGTGTTATGTACATTCCACTGGTCTGGAAATCATTGGATTTTGGACAAATGTTCAAACTCTGTGAGGTTAAAACATTTTAGCATGTTATTTGTAAGGATAGGTGTGGGCTTCAAGAGCAAGTTTCTCTTTCTCGTGCTTTCCTTACACCAAACCTAGCACCTAATTAAAGCAGATGTATTTATTTGTTCCAGTTGAATGTGAAGATGCTGTTTGTGAGAGGCAAAGCTAGTAGTGTGCTGGCTGACATGTGTCTTGAGGATGATGTGTGGATGTTCACAAATGTTAGTTCTTGTACACTCATTGTACTAGCTCACCTGCATGAAGTGGAGATGGTCACATATATAACACAGACATCTCAAGTAAGTATGTAATTTACCATTGTACTTATCCATATAATGAGAATAATGTGCCATCCATTTTTAAACATCACTAGGCTACAAGTGCCTAAAATCATGAAATGGGGAATCCTCTTTAGGGTTTTTGTTAATGGACTAATCCCAGCAGAGATTTAGACCAAAGTACTCATTTTGAGGCTCCAGTAATGAACGTTGTGGTCTTAACAGAGACAGCAGCCTATGTGACAAAGTAGTGTTCAGTTTTTGTTTTTGGGTCAGTTATTATTCACTCAGTCTGATACATGTTTTGTTTATCAAATTCCACACTTATGTTGGTAGCTATAGAAAACATCTTAATGGATTTGCATTTGGGAAATTGGGCAGAACAATTTAATGTATAAAATAATTTGATTGCACATCCAGCTTTAAAAATCATTTTTTTGTAGGCAAATTTGTGCAGCATATGTGTACAACCAGCATCAGCTGTTTTGATGGAGCAGTTAGAAGGGGTCTCCACAGCTGGTCAACACTATGTCATAATTACCAGCGCCATGGATATTCAGGTAAGTCACCTTCGAAGATAATTAGCAGGTATTTGATTCACATTTGGGTCAGTGCCAAAAACTGAGACAGGACTGGGAGCAAAGAGAGCTAAAATCAAATATAAAGCAACATCATCACAACTGAATGAAAATGGCAGACAATCACTTAAATTACTGCTTGATAAGAAAGCTGTATTCCATCGTGTAACCTCATAACAACACAATCTCTGTGGCAAATCAGATTGTGATGGACATTAGCACGACAACACAAGAATACAAATAATTCTCAAAGTACACATTGTAAGTTACTGAAATTCATACATTGTGAGAATACATAAAGAACAATTTATTTGGCCCCAAATTGTAAGTAAATCTGTACAGGGAAAGCAGAGGCATAGTCTGATGTAGTCACAGTGATACCCACCACAACATGAAAGTTCATAATTTTTGTTTAAGTGGAAGCTCCTAGAAATTATGCATTATAATTTGATTTAAGTTCCCGTTTGTCCCATCTCTTTGCATTTATCATATTTCAGAAAAGAAATGAGTGAAAGAAGTTTCTCATTAAATGTATTAAACATCAATGAGATAATATCTTCAGAAGCAGTCATATCAGTTTTTGTACCGGTACAGCACAGAGTGAGTAAGTCATGTGATTTCTTAATAAACCCAGCATAGTCCAGCAATGAAAACTGTTGACTTGTAGTCACAATTAAAATAAGAAGTGCTTTATTCATCCTTAACAGGAAATTTGTCTAATGCAAGTGCTCTACACCCAATTTTCATATACTGTATACTTGCTATATCACCTCGGCACACTTTATTCGTCTATGTTGACACAAAATGTCATATATTTACCATTAAGTCATATGGCATATGACAAGATATCATACAGCCAATTTGTAACTGGAAATCTACATTGTGACAGGTTGTATAACACTTAGAGCACGTTTATGTGTAGGTGACCAATTGCATTCAGCATAGTGTCTTGATTATCAGTGGGTTGAAAAAGCATAAGGAATATTAAATCTCATATGACTTTCATAATATATAGGTGATTACAGAAACATGGGGAGTTAACAACAGTTAATATGCATATGGCATGTCTGAGGCCATTTTCTTCGATGTGATGGTTACACCTCATTAGAGTTATTTGTATTTTTTTCTTAATTTCCCTTCACAGACAGTAGTGTTTCATACCTCATGTGCTATGACTGCTCAACTGTATCAAGAGAGATTATGGAAATGTTTATACCAAATTGCAAATACACAGGCGGATGAGCAAGTTTTACCGGGGTCAGGAGACACAGAGATGTGGTGTGCAGACAAGATTCGTGACAAAGTCAGAAAATTAATAGGTAAATCATCATCATAGTCCTCAAGAAATCTGTAGATAAACTGCACTCAAAAGCTGGCACCTAAATCTCTCAGTGATCATATATCATTCATATACAGTGGAACTTTGTTAGCACGATCATGGCTTAACACAATCTCCCGTTTAGCACACCCTCTTCACGAAGTCCCATTTCAACCCTTCTTTAATCATACTAATTTATTTTCGATAAAATGCTCGGGTGTGCGTGTTCAATCCGCATAGCACGCTCGGTTCATTTGGGCAGTTGTCAGTCGTCCATGCTAGCAACGTGCTATGAAAACATTGAAAAGCCCGCATTCTCGGCGGATGTGCAAGCCGGTAGCCTCTGCACTGTTGTTCCCAGTACTAGCCTAGTGTTACCCATCCTTGTCATCCCCTCTCTTATCCCAGCGCGCACACTTAGCATCTGGTCAGTGTCATCTCATAATGTTATGTTAACCTAGACCTCGCTTGGGCCCAACTCCCGTTCCCCCGTCTTCATCTGTGACGCACAGCATCGTAGGCCTACACACTACACTACAACACATTACTGACCAGTTTTCAATTTTTATCACCACGCATCATACGTTATCACCCTGTCTTATCTCACCACGCACCATGACTCGCTTACCACAGATGACATTATTGACAGTGTCAAAAGAGTCAGTGAGAAGGAGGAGGTTTAAGAAGAAGAGGAGGAGGATGACATTGCCAGGTCTAGTGCTGCTGAGGCCAGGAATGCACTGGCAGTATTCAGGAAGTATCTCCAGGCCTCAGAGGGAGCAGATGAGGACTGACACCCTCTATGCCATGGAGAGAGTTGTAGACAAATGTTCAGAAGCAAGTCTTAATCAGAAGTTAATGTTAATTTTTTAAAAAATACATTAGAAGTTAGATGAGTCAGTATGTATGTTCATGTAAATACAGTAGAACCCTCTTAATAAGTAGACTTAATACATTTACCCTTTTAATAAGTATAATAAATGTATGCTGTGTTTTATTTCAAATGTATTCCTAAGCCTTTTTCAATATTTTCATGTTTCTGAAAATCAGCATGGGGTTGTACAAGAAAAATGGTGGACCCCTGATAAGACAACCTTTCAAATTTGGTCCTAAGCGTGGGTGTGTTATCAGGGTTTCACTGTATTTCATGTATTCAGGATGTGAAAACAGGCTTTCCTCCATATTAACTTGAAAACCATATTTCAGTTTGGCCCGGCAGGCATTCAGTGAGCACTTTATGAAACACATTTGCATCTTCAACATGACATAAACTTGCCCGGATAAGAGCTCACATATTGTCATCTGTATGGATAAAACCTCAGTCTATTTTTGATTATATTTTTTCTTGTAAGTTGCTGTTCAGGCATCTCTTCATCACTTGATAGAATTGTAGACCCAATTCCATTTGTAAGCACTGCTTAAAACATTTTGGGCATTGGATGCTAAGTCACTTTCACTGAGATCTATGTGTCCCTAGGCTGGTAATGTTAGGCTTAAGACTTCATTGTATTCACATTCTTGGCAGTCAAGTAGTTTTTGATAAGACAAAAACACATTATGGGTCATTTCTGTTTTGAATGTTTTATAGGAAGCCAGTTGGGATTGCAGCAATCAGTAGTCTTGGATGCTGTTGCTGAAGTTTTCTACGACTATGCCAGCAGAGTTAAGCTGAACATCCAACATAAGGCAGGACTGTGCTCAAGACATACACAGGGTGCAAGTGACATCAATGAATCAACACTGCAAAGACTAGGAGCAACTAGTTTATATCCTACAACATGTTGTACAAATCATGGCAGTTGTGTTCACGACAGGAACATCCTCACTGGTGTACATAATGAGGAAGATGTTATGAGCATGATGGATTGTACGTGTCTGCAGCCCCCATATCCGACTACACCTACACAAACTAGAAAAATGGCAGACAGCTCTGAGTCATTAAACATCAATATCCAGGGTAACTCAACTTCAGATTGTGTAGAGATTGGGAGGATCTCGCAGCATTTGGTCGATATTCATGCTTGTGACAATTATGAGGCAAAGATATCTGCTTGGAGCACAGCATTAGATGTAATTTCGGCTTTGCTTGGTTTGGGTTCTGTCATCATCTCTAGAAGTGATGACTGGAAGAGTCAAACAGACTTTGCTGTATTGTGAAATTTTCCAGTACGGGGACATATGGGTGAAAATTTTGAGGGTAGCATCTGACATTATCTTGTGGAAATCATGAAGTGAGTGCAGCTATCATAAAGCCATCTCCCTGTCATATTAATTTCATTTCAAGGGAGACATATCTGAGGCTTGTGTACTTTCAGTCAGTGTGACTCTCTGTAACTGACCAAGGGATAAGGCAACCTAGAAATTTTATGAAAATTTCTCAGGTGTCCCAAAAGGGGAATAGAGGTCTGAATGCCCATTTACTCAAATTTACTCAAATCTCAACAGAAAGTACAGTCGAGCACGGAAAACTCGAATTTCTCCGGGATCGAAAAAAGTGTTCGAGATTTCCGTAATAATAATTCGAGATTCCCGTGACGGCAATATTTTCACCATTACCATGGACTAGAGGGACTGGTAAGGGGAGATAACCACACGACACTAATCTGCTCTGATCTTAACATAATTAGATTTACCTCCCTTCCCTGTTTCCGACGTTTCACATTAAATTATGACAAACAAACTGAATTTAATGAACAGAAGACGAAAAATCACCTGATTTCGTCAGAGTAAATCGAACTTCGGTGCATAAGTGTACTCCTGATGTGTTCGACATTATTCGAGGGAAAGAAAGAAATTAGGAGCGGCACTATTGACTATTGCCAGTCTGCTATTACCTATCGCCCCGCCACGTCACTCTGTGCGCATCGCGTCATGTTCGACGCAATTTATCGCAGCGTATGGTGACCGAGTCCACCACCCGCCAAGTCGCTCTGCATGCTCAATCACTACACCATCCCCCTCCCGCTGATTCAATAGAGCCACACAAAGCATTGTCTTGATCCCTTGCCCATTATCACGCCACTCCCGCACACCTTTCCCTTATCACCAACACTGGGACGAGCGACGCCAGACAAAGAAAGGCTTTATCGGTCATTTCGCCACTTTGAGATCAGGTAGATGATGATGAAGTCGTTCGAGAAATGCGTGTTGAGAGTTCGAGAAAATCGTGTTAATAATACAAAGAAAATAGAGGCATTTAAAAGGGGCCGATAACAGCGTTCGACATTTCCGTGAATTCGAGATTAGTGTGTTCGAGTTTTCTGTGCTCGACTGTAGACAGAAAAACCTACTTAAAGAGTTAAAATGAAACAATGGGGGATTGTTCCAGTTTAACTTAAAAATCTTTTAACTGTGCAAGGTGAGACTTTCCAAACTGCACACAGGTGCATTACACAACTTACAATACATGTAATTAAATTAGTATGTACATGTATCTTCAGGCATTCTTCAGAAGTTAGATAATCAGTAAAAAGGGTTGATATATTGTACCTACAGTGGAACACACTTATAACGAACACGCTTGAAACGAATTGACGGAAATAAAGAACATCTTTGTTTGCCCCGATTTTTTTTTCTCTTTAACTCAATAAAATTTTCACGCATGTAGCGAACAGATAATAAAGAACTGACGGATGAAACGAACCCATCTCGGTGCCCGAGTCTGTAGTTTTCCTCTTTTTTCGTAACGGAAATAACGAAGTGGTCCGAACATCCAGTCTGCAAAGCTAGCCTAGACTTAGACCCAACGAAAACAGCCGAACAAGTTTCGGCCACTTGCGTCTGTAGACAGAAGGTCAGCCGGCCTAATGCGCATGTGCGGAAACAGCAATCAGCTGTGTTTACATTGAAAACCAGGTCAGACATAAAATATTGAAAGGATAAGATAGACAGCGCGTCATAAATGTTGGGTCAGCAGTGAATATAGTCTAAACCTCAGCAATTACCGACAAATGTGGGATTGTGGATCAGTTTGATTAACACAGTGACTGTGCAACAAGACTGTACACTTAGAAATCGAATTTCCTGATAATTTAGAGATTGGAGAACTTCCTGTTCAAAACAAAGACTAGATCTAGATAGTCTAGATCCACACGGTGCTACACGCTGTTAGGCTATAGGCCATAGGCCCTATCCAACAGATAGACACTAGACTAGAACAGTACACGATGGCATCGAGAAAGAGAGCTGCATACACTCTGGATTTCAAGAAGTAGAGTTTTTGTGTAAAGACTGGGGAGGGGAGAGGAGTATTAAAGATTTTAGATTTTTGTTTCTCCTAGTACTTATTAGTGGCTATACTTGGTTAACAGAGGACACCAGGACCTGTCATTTACTGCACCAATGTTTTTTCATATTACGTAAATGAGGTTGAATGAATCATTTATTTTCAGTTTGAACCTGCGGATGTTTTGTATCGTGTGTTGTGTTTTGGTGAAATCTGGGTGGTGGATGGATATAAAGAACTACTGATATAAAGAACAAATATTTTTGCCCAGACCTGTTCTTTATATCAGTGTTCCACTGTACTTTTTAAGATTTACTCTGCTACACTGGTACACTGGGGTCCTATTTGTTCAGGTATACAGAGAGAAATTGTCCTTATTCGTGGTGACACTTTACATCAACCATCAGTGCTGAAATGTTGGGGAAATGCAGTTAACACATTTTTTATGAAAATACTTAGTCTGAAACTAGTGATATTGGAACATTTTGCAAGTTTCAACACATTGTTACCTATTTTATTGGGCTTATCATAACTGCAACTAGCATCAATCCTAAAAACGCATGTAACATTTCTAAACCCTCTACTACCCCATTTCTTTGGATTAAACTACTGTACTATCTTTCTCTTCTCATAATAAATCAATCCCCTGCACAATTGCACCTGTCCCCTGACTTAATAAACTCAAGGCCAGACAAAGGCTTGATATTTCTTATTAATTAGTGGTAGTCTGATCCTTCATGATGCATGATCTGGTTTGCCTTGAACTACTAATATGGTTTGAGGTGGGTGATCTTTATTTTTTTCTTTTCATGGATATTGCGAAATGGGCTAAATAAAAATAGAGAGAATTTCATATTAAAATGTTCAAGTGTATAGTCAAGTACATTTAACTCTTATCGCTTGAGACTCTGGAATCCAGTTCAAGTGTATCAAATTTTTTGAAATTACAATGCATAAGAATGGAGTTGCACTGTTGGTCACACTGAACTATAAGGATCAAGAACAGCCAGTTGGAAATGACCTAACTAAACTTGACTTACAAAATATGCAGGCTTGTTGCATTCTTAGTACAGTCGACTCCGCTTAATCGCCCTCCGCTTAATCGCCTTTTCCGCTTAATCGCCTCATTTCCTAGGGAACCGAATTTTTTTCTATATAAAAGTCATTGGATAATCGCCTCTCACTCCGGATAATCGACCACTCTTCAGCGCCCATGAATTCAAAGATCAGCGGTTGAAGGGTTACAGTTGACAAACAAACAATGTACACAGACGGTTTAACTGCGTGATGGATGGCAGACCGGTTGACTGAGTGACAGCTGCCACCCCGAAATAGGTGTGATAAGCCTTTCCTCTCCACCTCCCTCTCCCCTTGTCCCCCTTCGTCCCAGGCTACTACGCATCACCGCCTTCGCCTGTCCGATATGCTACTGCGCCAAAAGCCGTGGTATAGTCTCCTCCCCCCACGCCTTGATTGCGCCTGTCTGGTGGATTTCGGTTAGATCAGAGAATGTGTCATGTGGATGAACGGTCTACCCCGACCATGCCATCCTACTCCTTATTGTCTGCTGGGCTACTGCGAGGTGGCCAATGAGAGAGACCGCGGAGATCAAACATTTTATGCGCTACAACACCGTCAAACTCGAGTTTGTCCTGAGTCTGGCGACAAGAAGGTGTCAATGCACGATATCAAACCACGACATCAAAGAAATTTAATCTTCTTACCAAAAATATGGCCGAAATTACTTCCTCCGCTTAATCGCCGCTCTGCTTAATCGACCACTTTTTCCGTGATCCCGAGGATGAGCGATTAAGTGGAGTCGACTGTACTAGTACACAATAGACAAAATAGACCCATTGCTCATCAAACATGCCAAAGAGTTTACACCCCACATCTTCAAGCTAAGCAGGAAAAACTATGTGTATTCAAAAAAAATTATAAAGTGACTTCAAACAAATTAAAAAAACAAATTCCAAATTTCATTACACAGGCTAAAGACAAAATCTTTTGCATACCAAGTACGAGTATATTATGATTTGTTTTGCTGAAAGCTATGGGGGAAAATAAACAAAAAAATCTTCCCTGAAAAAAAATGGTTTTGTTCTACTGTACTTACTAATCCTTTGAATTATAATGTTTTGTGAAATTTTACTTGGCATAGACCATAACACAATATTCTTACTGGTGTCTACAACAGTCCCACTAAATCTGTTAACCAGTGACTTCAAGAAATCAAACACTGTCTGAGTGCTGAAGGTAGTGAAACACTTTAAAAAAAATGCCAAACTTTCACAGATTCACAGTATGACAGCGCATGCTCTTTTCTATGAACTGCTGTTTTCACTTCAGTTAATTGTTTACTTCTTGCCATCTGTTGGGTGAATTGAACTTTCAGTGTTGTCTACAGAATGTTGGAAACAAAATTAAATTCTCTTATGGCTGCAGTTACAAAGATGCCAATGTACTGTTGGTTGTGTAAGATTTTACACCTCTCACTAACTTATCAAGTGGTCCCGTGCCAAAATACTTTCCAAACATGTTAAGCCCTTCCAAATTTTGACACAACGAAAAATGCCCCTAAACCAATTAGATTTTGAGAACTTCGGCAGTGGAGCAGGCTACCAAGACTAATATTTTAGGCCTTTTCACTAAGTAAACAGGGTAAACCCACCTAGCAACAACCACAAAGTTTATACTTTAGTGGCTAAACCTCACCTATTCTGAGTCAACAAATGTATCCAAGTCTTTGAAATTCAAATCCAACCCCTTTCCCCCCTCCCCATGGCCAGTTTTCTGATTTTATAGGGACTATTTAAAATTGCATATTTTTGTGTCAGGTGCTATTGGCATCTTCATACCTGAATAGTAGAAGTGGTCGAATGATTGTATTCAACTGGCACTGCTACATTTCTATACCAATTCCACATCTAACAGCAAAATTTCAGATCACTACTTAAAGCAAGTCATGAATTATCATATCTGTAATGCCACCCCTATAAATAAATTTGTTAGAAAATGAAAGCTTCATGATAGACCAGAAACATTTTTTTTTGGCAGAATTAAATCTACAGAATTAAAAACTAACTTCATAACTTTAATGACAAAGGGGATATGTGAGGCTGGGCTAGTGGTTTGGGCTAGTGGTGGAGAACAAAGGGGGNGTTAAATCTATTAGTTGTACTAACATTAGTGTCAGTGAAGTTACGCCGATGGAGTTCAGTTTAGATCTGCCTACATTGCTTCACTGGGGGGTGGGGGGGTGTAGGGGGTAGATAAGGGTAAACTAAGGACTTAAACTATGGGTGGGGATAGGGATGGTTCAGGTGTTTGTGTGGGTGGATGGTTTGGAAGTAATATAGTAAATATATAGTAAATTTATTTACTGCTTTACTGGAAAAAAGGGGGGGGGGGCAAGGTTTGGCAGGAGGTTCATTGGGNTTTACTGCTTTACTGGAAAAAGGGGGGGGGGCAAGGTTTGGCAGGAGGTTCATTGGGGGAAGGGGGGAAACTGGGTAGTTGTGAACAAGCAATTTCAACTGAAAATACGTTGCTAACTGGTCAGATTACCTCTAGTCTAGTCCAGTCATTCAGAGCCCCCTTCAACAAATGCTGAACCAGAGACCAGAGGGGATTTTCCCTTCAATTTGACACTTTCTGCCACAAAAATGGAAACTTCTACCCCATGTTGAAACTGAAGCACTGCATTCCAATTGCACAGCTGCCTGGAACTGGAAAAGAGAATAAGGAAACAGGTTTAGAACTGTTTTAGCTCTTCACTATGTGGCCGGGTACTTCTTTCTTGAGGTATGAAGATGCCAATGTTTTTTTTCACTGTTGGCTATATAAGATTTTACATCTGTCACCAACTCATCAAGGGGTCCCATGCCAAAATACTTTCCAAAACATGTTGTTTAGTTCTTCCTCCAAACTTTGACACAAAGACAAAAGCCTCTAAACCGATTAGGTTTTGAGAACCTAGGCAGTAAAGCAGGCTACTTAATATTTTAGGCCTTTTCACTCAGTAAACAGGATAACCTTACCCATCTAGCAACAACCTGAGTTTATACTCGAGTGGTCTAACATTTCTTATCCTGAGTCTACAAATATATGAACTATTTGCACCTATCTAAGCCTTTAAAATTCAAATCCACCCCCTTTTCCCCCTCCCCATGACCAGTTTTCTGATTTTATAAGGACTATTTAAAATTGCGTATTTCTATGCCAGGTGCTATTGTCATCTTTATACCTGGAGGACCACCACCATTGCCTCTGCATTTACAGTATTTTATGCATGTGATGTACAACCTGTATTGAAGTATTTGAAGTGAAAGTGACATTTTGGTAGTTTTTTGTTTGTTTTCAAAATTTTAAAGTTCATTCATTTTTATTTCAGTTGTGGTAATGCTGCTAGAATTAATACAGTGGAACCCGCTTAAGCGGGACGGCTCCGTTCCCGACGAATCGTCCCCCTTAAGCGGGCGTCCCGCTTAGGCGGACTATCCATTATAAAGTGATTTCTTAGCTAGTTTGTGCGTTTCAATCAAGTTAAGGGATATCATTACTTGTTGCTAGTGAGGTGTGACAACGGAGTCAGATTTAAATTGTATCTGTGCTGTTTATAATATACTTATTGCAGTCTAACTCCATTTTCAGAGCAGAGCATATTATTGGTCATTCTTTGCGAGGAACGGGATTTTTGGTTGGCTTCAAGGAAACACCTAAGCCTTCTCACCACTCTCCTTTGAAAAAAAAAACAACAAAACAATTTCTTTTAAAGACCGGGACATGTCTACATAGAGGGAAAGAAATAATACATGTTAAAATAAAACTGGAGAGAATATGAAAGGTCTAACATCTCTGAAGTCGAGATGTTCGCTGTCCCCCATTCAAGTGATCAAAAATAATTTGGGATCAAATTTACATGATCGTAAACACCAGCAAAGATAAGCGTCACACTTCTCGCTCCACCTCTGGCCAGAGCGCGACACGAGCAGCGTGTGTCAAAAAGCCTTTACGCAACACGAATGATGGTCATGCCTTTGTTAACGACACCCTGGCTGAGTGCTGTGCAAATAGCGCAGGTAAGCTCGTAAGTGTCAGTCACTGCCTAAGCTGAAGACAGGATAAAGTGTGGCTGACAGGGGGCGGGGGTTACTTAATCTTGATTCGTTAATGCTTGTGCGGGTTAAATGACCAGCGGCTAGGATGTCCGCTCTGATTCGTCCATGCGTGCGCAGAAGGGTCAACTGCCTGACAGAAGGCTATGGGAAGGTAGTGTCAATCACTTCTCACGTAACCTAAAGGGGGGGTAATCAGGGCAGTCGGTACAAGCCTCTTTGTTGGTCTCAGGTTTTCAGCTGATGGGCAAAGGTAAACAAGCACTAAGACACAGTACGATAGTGACAATTTGCAGCATTCCAGAGTATATTTACGGAAATCTGGCCCCAAGTCGTCTCGCTTAAGCGGGTTGCCATCCCGCTCACATGTATAGATTTAAATAGCAAAAATTCCGTTCCCCAGGCATTCGTCTCACTTAAGCGGGCGTCCCGCTTAAGCGGGTTCCACTGTACAGCCAGCAACAAGATAGCTTACTACACAGCTAAAGAAATGTTTTTAGTCGGGGCACTGTGTTATGAAATCTGACCATTTCATGAGGTACAGCTGAGTATACCTAACTCAATCTTAGATTACTTGATTTTCTTTTTCCTGACATGCCATGTCTGGCCTTCATATGAAGAGCTGATGCATCCATCTTTTTATGTCTAGTTTCCATGTTATGTCTGTGTTTGTAGTTTTCATTTTGACAGCCATGTGTGCATTCATTGTTTTGTAACAATAGCATTCACAAATGATCAATTAAATTCTGTTATTTTGTAAGCTATAAAGCGTGATGCAGTATCAGTCTTCAATTTATGTACTGATATTATCTTGATGCTGGGAAAATAAAATCTGAAAGAATATGTGGCCAAAGTACTCGTTTTCTTATTTCCCTGCCTACATGTTTGCTGTAACATCACACTTAAGGAATATTCAAGTGTGACCTCTGGTCTATGTGGTATACATAGCATCAGTCTCCGTGCTCAGAGATCATGAAGGTCTGCATGTTATTGAAGCCTCTAGAACTGTCCCCACTCTCTCATCCTTTGCAATGTTTAGAGAACTTCTATTATTACTTCTATGTCATAGGATTTCTTGGTATCTTTTCACTCTTGCAATTTGTAATAGAAAAGCTCAGAAATTTTCCTTGTTGCTTTAAAAACATTACATGTAAGTGATTTTGCCAGTACCATATATGAGACAAAGTGAATAGACTAGATCATGAGAAGAAATGATATTTAAGAGAAGAAATATTTTATTGATTTATAAAAAGTACATTTAAAATGGCCTTTACTGAAGTTACAGCCACTTGAACAGTGCATCTGTCATGGATGTGACATTACAACAATATAAGGAGCAAACGAAATGAACCTTTATTTACCATTGTGTAGAACTGGCGGCTTAACCAAAAATAATTCTCAAGACTCAAATACGTATAAAGTGGAGCCCGGATTATGCATACACTTTGGAATAAACCAAACACATGCATACCAATATGAAGATGAAAAGAAAAAAAACTGGAGTTATATAAATATAACACTAACAGGAGAAAAGCAAGCAACAGCCAGTTACCACTCAAGGATACATATCACCAGAAGGGACAGTCTTTCCTTTTGCTCGTTTTCCTATTTTCTCCTATTATCCTGCCTTCCAGCTCTCCCCTATTTTCCTTTTTCTTTCTCTAACCCTCTCTTTACCCTTGAAGTTGCTTGCAGATTTGGGAAAATGTAAGACAATAAACAAGGACATGATTTTTTAATTGCATAATGCGCCTACTGTAACTGTAAAGATTGACCAGGTGCCATAGTGTTTAAGTAGTAACAAATAGTCTGTTGGCATGCAGACATAGTAAAATCTTGGGTCCCCAAGGTGAACCCCACTCTGCCGAAGGTTGAGGATGGAATGAAAGGGGGATCATAACAGTCTTATACCTAGGTCACAAAAATATTGCAGTGAACAGTGATAATGTATGATGGCACCTGCGTGGCAGTGATTTTGGTGGAAGATGTTGGTCGCTCTTGTTCCGGGCCGGGCTTAAGTCACACTGACAGGTAAATGAACCAGCTGTTCGACCTGGGCCAGAAAATCATAACACTCCACTAGACAGCACCTTGCGAAGTAGTAGTACTGTGCCATTTATCATTTTGCTGTGACCTTTTACACTATACTGGTCAGTTGTGTAGTGACGACTGATGAAATATCCATATCTATGAACCATGTTCTTAATTACCATTGTATCAAACCTAACAAGATGGATAAAGCATATTTTATCAAGTATATTGTTCGGCGCCTGCGCAAAAATTAAATAAAATATGAGAGATAAGGCCTCTGTGCAGCACCCCTCGAATGTACACATTAGTGAATAAGTAATAGCCCAAAATAATTTGTAGCAACAAAGTCAAAGAGAAGAAAAAGCAGGACCAAAAATGGTGTACTCAATATCAAGGTGTATGTATCAAGCATATCTATTCTGAGTATGCTCCGTGCTCCACTGTAATTATCTAAGAATATGTAAAAATCGTACTGTCCAGGTTGCTTCCTGACATTCTGTCAGTCAGTGACAATACTGCTCCGTAAATCTAGAGCAAAGTAAAATAAGATGCCTGTATAACCCCAAAGAAAATGACAAAATGTTTCTTAAACAATATCCACCACCAACAATGATAAACAATGTTATGTTATTAAAAAAATAATGCTGAAAGCTCTGCTTAATTATGGCATGGAATAATTTAGTCTATACTTCTATCATCATATATGCATAAACTCCTTTGGAGAGCTGCTAAATATATTTTGCAAAGTATAAAAAAATGTGGTAGTAAAGAATGAATACAACAGAACTTTTAAAAGATAAATATGCAATAAATCATTTACAGTATATTTTAAGCTTTTTAAATACATGCAATTCAAATTCAAGTAGACCATTTGAAATGTTCTGGTGCAGTACCACCCCAGTAATGAGTAATATAAAGTTCCAAGAAAACCTGGTCTAATTTCTGTGTTTTCTTGCATCACTATGTGCAACTGAAACTAGTGAAACTATCTTCCACTTCCGTCACAAAATATTGCAGTAAACATTGATGTGCCCTCAAGTGGTTAACCCTAGCAGTAGAAAAAAGAACTAATGGTTGTAAGGCCACTACTCCTATGACAGCCTTTGTGATAATGTTCACAAATAATGGTCATCACATGTATGTCTTATAGCCAGAACACACAAGTCTAAACTTTCAAGAGCTGAAAGGGTAGAGATGTATAACTGAACCTCATTATACAAAGCTCTATGCATCACCATTCCAAAACTTCACTATACTCTCCTCCTTTGTATCATCAGCCACAAACCACAAACACCATCAACAATTCACTTCTGATCAGTTCAAATGTATGAAAAATAGTGGAAACTGACCTCATATTGTCGCCCCACTGTCTGCCATAACTTTGGCTTTCTGTGGCCTTCAATGACTTAGAGAGAGCTATAAGTAACCGATACAATCAGGGAAAATGAACTGTATCACTGCCATTCATTCAAGATTTGAAAATCGCTCACCTACTAAAACAATGAGTAGTTTTCAACTACTTTTTCAACTACTCCTGTTTTGGTGCATTATTAATGGATGTTAGTATGATATGTATATATATTTTACACAGTCAAGAAAGGGTCAAGTGGTCATCGTAATTCTTTTTGGTAGTTGTTACAACTTCTAAAATCTTTGGTTCAGTACATCAGTCAGTGAAGGTGAAATTCTCAAGATGTCACATTTACATGCCCTATAATGCTTTACATGAAATTAGCAATAAGCAGCCAAGTACACTGTACTGATAAACTGATTTCCAGGAAATAGGTTGTAGGGTGCTGAGCAAACCCTGGGATAACATTTCTATACTTGTACTGCTATTTGTTATTCTCATTTTTAGCAACTTCTTCTCATATTGTGATGCAAACAATGCATGATGACTTCATTATTTACTCTGCTATGTTCGACATATGAAATTTGTAGAACAAGTGGGTCATTGAAACAGCCTAATCCGAATCAAGTCAAGCTCACAAAGCAATTACGTCTAACAAACATGCAGATTTGGAATTATGAAAATACTTTTAATGCCATTTGCTTGAGAAATTCAAGTATTTCTCAATTACATCATGACCCAGGTTCACATTTTCACACTAGAAAAAAAAAAATCCCTCCCATATACCTTGTGGGGTCTCCTACAACCCTATATTTCAAATTTGTGACAACTGCAGAGGTAGGTCCACGGTTGGCCTTGCCATGAAAACAATGGAAATGCTGCATCAGTAACAATACCATTAGGGATACATAAGTATAGGGTCAATGGACTCCACACCTAGGGAAAGGGGTACCTGCTGCCAGGAAAGTACAGAAAGGTGTAGTAAATGGCAATTTATGTATGGCGAATGTTAAGAAATAACATGACTGTCAACAAACAGAAGTAAGGCAGTAAAGTACGGATACTGGAGGGGGAGGGGGACAGGCAGCTAAAAATGTATGAGTAATGAGCTCAAGCCCCCCTCCCCCATATTAACTCCATCTGTCTCATATCAGCTATATATTTCATGAATAAATGTTAAAATTTCTCCCTCAGCAACTATTGCGCTCATTTATGTGTACCCCCTTAGTAGTTCTTTGCTTCCTGTTGGACTAGATGTTCCATCCCACTTCTCCGGTTTATTTTTTCCTATTTGGGCTACTAGTGTCAATACTTTATTACATATGTCACTTCTCTGACCTGTTACTTGTTCTAACGGAATGAGCATGAGGTGTACCTCCACAGGTCTCTCTCCTTTTAGATAAGCAGTAAAGAAAGAGAGATGTGTTTGTGAGTCAATGAATGAGCATGAATGACCACATGCATACATGCATAAAAACGCCTTAATTACACTAGTTGTTAAGACCACATAAGGGAGAAAGTCATGCCACCACTGATACATCACATTTATCTTATACTTATAGATCCTGTTTTTCAAACTCTGTAATCGCTCAATTAATTTACATGTAATTGCTTCCCTTTAACAAATAAAAAAAAAAATGGCCACTACTTTTGATCGACAATACTGTATCAATATGGAAAGACTGATCAGGTCCCTATTGTCTGAGTTTCCATTTTTATATCATATATCACGTACACACACAAAGAAAAAAAGCATCACAATGAAAGTCATTTCAAAGATGCATATCAAACAGTTAAAATTAGCAAACGTTTTGTTCAAAAGAAACAAACAGATAAGATTTTGCATGTCTTTGATTTTATGATAAAAAAGAACTGGAAATTATGATAACACAATTTCCATACTCAAAAATTCAATGCTGCCAATAAAATGTCCAGCATTCAGAGATACAAGGAGGTATTTGTTGATTTTTATCTACTGTTAACCTTTTCACACATTCATTATCCACCCTCTTTGGAGGCCTTGGTGGGTCATCAAATTACCCACAACTTCTGTGTTACTATATAAAATATGGTGCACAGAAGTACCCACAAATACCTTGAAAGAAGTTTGGATAATCACCAGCTACATGTATGAGTAGATGAAAAGTATAGGTCCGTTTCTTACCCACACCCCCGGCCCATCTTCATAATGAAGAGAATGGGAAACACTGGTGCCCATGAATACCTCCTTAAGTAGTAAAGAACCTGCTGCTTGTTTGAGTGTTTGCTCTTGTGAAACAAAACTAATGGTATCAATGTGTTACTGAGAAGAAACTTGGGGAATACAGAAAGCATCAATATTCTTGGATTCTATGCTCTGGAGAAATTTTAAAATGAAAAATAAAACGCATAAAAGTATCAACAAGGGCTAACAAAGTCCGGTTGTTTCATCCCGGACTATCGAAACATATGCTCACTACAAAATACAAAGGACCTGCTAAACAGTTTTGTATGTTTAAGGCACATTTCACATTCAAGAGCACTGATAAACATCTAGCCAAATGTTTTATTATAAATACTGTATGTTTGAGTGCATTACCAATGTATCACAGTGAATACTATTGAACTGGCAACATGTTGGACATTCTCTGAGCCAACTAAACTAGAAGAGTGAAAAAATCCTGTATGTATACAGTAATCACAATGCAGAGACACCTATAAATTTGTTGCAAATTCTTATAATTTTCTTTATTTACTTATTCATATCCAGTGCTGACTAATGTTCCATAAATAATAATACTGAGACACATCTGACAGGCATAACAAGCAAATAGTACAAAAGTCTAAAACTTTCCTGCTAAGATGTGGCAAATTCTAAAATGATTGTTTCTTGCAAGTACAGGCGAGTCCACTTTATTTGGTTTTGCAAGAAGTTTGAATTACCAGAGTTGGAGCTATGATTTTAACAGTGAAAGTTCATGTATCGGTATAGCTGAGTTGAATTTATTCATAGTATTCTCCATCACAGAAGGAAATTTGAATGAAATCATCTCCTTTTAACTTTGCTGTACCATTCATTTTGTGAGCCTTCAAGAAGGCTGTTTTGGGTGGGACAAGACCGAGTTTGAGAAGCAGTGGTGACCCTTAGAGTGACTACTCAGTAAAAAAAAAATATCACCTAGTTGTTCTCAGCTTGGAATACATCCTAATCTCCTTCTCCGTCTCTCTCACTTATGTCACCAGCTATGAGCAGCACACACCTTGCCAGTAAGTTTGGATGAGCTCATGCAAGAATGAAGGTGCAAATTGATTGAGTAAATTTCATGTCACCTAGAAACAAGCCCCATATATGATTTTTATAAGTTTTACTTTAAGACAAGTATGACTGGTGCTTAAAGTAGCCCATGCATACTTTGTCACTTAGTGCATGATTGACTGATTGTTTGGCCCAATGCTCTCATGTACCATCTTCTTTCCTCCACTGCCTTCTCAGTCATGCACATACACATACATCATACACATATGGCCGACCCTACTTACCATACTTATGCCTAGCGTCTGCTCAATGCCTCATCAAACACCTCACAGTTTCATTCGACCTACTGTTTATTGTGGTTTGGCACTATGCGGGAGAAAAATGAAGAAGCTACTGCTTCTATGTTGCTAATCCAGTCGAATTAAAACTACGGTAAGCAGCCTCGACAATGGGGATAGTTCTTCATTTTCCTTGAATTAAGGGCAAATCGAATAATCTAAGAACAAATTAGGTGGACCTGACAAGTCTTGGCTCACAATAAGCTCTCTTCAGTTGCCTTGACAAATGATTTACATATGGTGCCACCATTACACATGGTGTTTGACAAAAAAGACTACACAACACTTGCATGAAGTTATCAACATTCTCAGTAAAATCTACCCAAAATGAATTTGAAGTCAATATTTGTCCAAAAAAAGACAATATAAATATGTTTCAAAAAACATATGAAAATGTCAGTGTGCCAAAAAGACACTAAATTTCTGCAGAAATGACTTTACCATATAAGTGGCTTTTTCAAATAGTCTCAGGGTCAGACACAGTATGTGAATATGAACTTTGTAACTTTGCACAGCAGAGTCACAAATTTACCTTGAAAATAATTTATCAAGCATCCCATTATAAAATGCAGTATGAAATAAATGCAAAAATGAAATGTATGAAAAGTGGAAATTTAAAAACTTATCAATCCTAATGATGAATGAAAAAAAACAATAGAGAAAAGGAAATTTGATATGTGAATTCAGTATTTTAAAGATTTAATGTAAGAAATTATGCCTCACAGATTCCACCAAAAGACAAACCAATATTTTTGCCCACTTTACACTGGTAAAAATCATCAAAATATACAAGAAAATGCCAGGATTCATAAAGCATTTCATGTTACTGTTAGGTCTGTTTTAAGCGTTTTCATAATTAACCTACTTGAATTATTCTTTTTTAACTAACTTGTTGATTCCTACACTGGCATACTGTGGTCAAAGAGGTTTATGTATGTGTTTATACTGTCTCCTCTTTGATACAGTGAATACAGTGGAGTTGGCCTAACTTTAGCTTCCAGGTATCAGATATATCTCTTCATTTTGAATGATGCTTACTTTAGCCATGTCAAGGATAACTGGTTGTTCATCACGATGAAGAAGCTTTATATTTGCTTCTGACAAGGAGCAAATCACTTTTGTTTTAATTGTCTTTGTGCATATACAGTATATAAATATACCTCTTCCTGACCCTTGTGCTAAATATTAACCTGGGTTACGAAATGAATATTTTGGTTTATTTTGGTGCTTTTTTTCCCCCATTAACAAGAGTAATGTCAAGGGTTGCCCAAAAGAACCTCTCCAACCCTCAATGTGTGTTGAAGTAACTTTGCTGTGGAGAGTGGGGAGGGAGAAGGCATTTAGTTTGGCTCACTGTGTACATAAAGTGGCAGAAAGATAAAGAAGCCCACATGTGAATCTAATTTCGAATAAATGATACAATCTTTATGATATAATGGGCTATAAATGTGTGCATAACACGTAGGTTGCATATGAACCTACCTACATGTCAATACGGCAAAATGACCCAGCGCACAGCCTGTTAATATTTGGGACAGAGGCTCTGCTGGACGGCCAGGTTCCCCCGTAGAAAGTATTAATTTTGCCTGAGCAACAAGTTACTGTGTGGAGATTATTTTGGCTGGACAGTATGATTACCCTGCATAATGTTATTGGATCTCTTGACTACATTTAAACAGCAGTTAAGGTGCAATAATGTTTTCATTTATCCCATGGGACATTCTTAACTAAGCAACAAATATTCTGGAACCACAAAGTCAACCACTGATACTATGAGCAGCTCAAAAGTATATATTACGTGTACACAGAGGTGATCCATTAGTCTGAATAATTGTTGCAAATCGATCTATCTCGGCAATAAATGCTTAGTTAAGTTTCCTACAACTTGTTTCCTCCTTACAAAAAACTATTACAGTACTGCTACAGGTTAGCAACTGACGCTCTTGTGTTCACTTTTTTGCCATTTTTGATCATTTCTCTTTACAGGTATAATGAAGCTATTAAGCATCCAATGATAAGTTGACATTCTCTTAATCATCTTAACAGATGCATATTATTCATAAAAATTATTTCATCCTTCCTAACAAAGTGATGAAATCTGCTTCACTCTTCAGTACCTCATCACAGCATCAAACAGCCCTCTGAAACTTCTGACTACTGCTCTCTTCCATGTCAAATCCCAACCACATTCATACAGCGGACTCTTGGTTCCTATCCCACACAACTTTTGTCCAGTTAAATGGCAGACAACATACTTAACCCACTCTCTCTTCTTTTCACACCAGTGTCCAACCACTGAATCTGCAGACAACTGTTTGCATAACTGAGCCATAAACAGAAAAGAAAGGGCACTCAGACAGCAAATTCAAAATATAATATAATATCATTAAGAGGCTGAGTCACAGGGCCATTGATTTTGACCTATCATCACACGTGCCACAAATTATTTCATTACTTGCAGTGACAGACACCTGTAACTCCATACATTACTTTATATACAGCTGACTTCACTTAAGTTGAACTCGCTTGAGTTGAACTCTTATGTTGATTTTTTTGGGAGAACCGGCACCATATATCATATTTTATACAAAAATAAAACGGTTGTATTGACTTCCGTATCCTTCCCCGTATCTCATTCCAATTCTTGAACGCGAAACGGATGAGCTGATCTCAATTTCAATTTTCCGACAGATATTTAGCACTGAGACAGGCAGCACCTAGACGCTCCAACACGGGCTGACCATTAGCAAACTGATTTTCATTAGCGAGGCAATGTCAAATTTGTGTGCGTGTTCTGCAGCACGCTGGTAGACATGGCTAGATGCCTCCCTTCTTTATTCACGTACATTGTAGTCCTATTGTTTAGTCATGCTGGTACTGGGCCTACAAGGTGCGTGCTACACACAAGCCACTGTTTATTCCTCTCAACCTTCAACCCCCCCTCTCCCACTCGCTGTTTCTCTCTCTCGACCCTGAGTCTTAGTTCCCCCTCCCCCCAACCCCCACCCACACACACACACCGGTGGCGCACAGGTGTTTCGATTGGCTGTTATGTTTACCGAAGACAGTTTATTGGTTAACTTTTATGATTCAGTTCAATGAAATCTAGGAAAAATCAGAAACTAGTACTGGTACCATTACTACTGTGCTTCTAGTCTGTTCGACTGCCATTTACTCTTTGAGCGATCAGACGTACATTACATACTAACCTACTGTAGACTCTGTGCTTGTCTCAAAAGTTGCAAGATATGGTGACACCGACAGTTAAGAAATTGAACGTTCTTCCACTGAAGAGAAAAAACTGAATTAATTGAAGCGATGGTGAGTGGAAAAAAGCAGAAATTGGTAGCCGCAGACTTCAGCATGGAAATAACCACTTTAAAATATTTAGATTTCACGCTTACGTCCCCTGAAAAGTCACTCTAGGTGGGCAACGGTTGAGTTGAGCTACGGATATGTTGATCTTTTTTCTAGTCCCCCGACGACATCATCTTAAGCATAGTCGATTGTATAAAGGTGTTTGACGTATGTCTTCTAAACATAATTTGAACTGTTTTCTTGTGTCATTTCACACTTCAGAGCTTGAAACACTTCGTCCAAAATGAAATGTCGGCCACATATTAAAGTCTTGCAAAGCCAGAAGGCGAAAGTTTACAGGAGAAGCAAAGAACCGATCCAAGTCCAAACCTGGATGAGGCTTTCTTGCTAATGAGAGAGGAGAAATGCACACAATAAAACCATGTAAATGATAAAGAGGTTTTGTTGTGCAGATTTTACATAAAAAAAACCCTGCTAATCATCTAAATATATATATATATATATATAGTCAAAATCAACAAGAACCATTAAGAAATGTATGTTCAAGAGGAAAAGTATATTTTTCACAAAATTTCAAGAGTTTGGCCAAAAAGAGTCCCAAAACTGGCAGGCGGAATTATGAAATCTGATTATGTGCCTTCCATGAAAATGACATAATTTGAAGTCTGGGGCTCAAAATGCTTTTATCAACTTTGATATATACCCAAAGGAATTAGGTCTAATGTTTTGTGGCAAGGCCGAAGAAGTGCCTAAAAAATAGATTCCACCAAAAAAAAAAAAAAATTTCACCAAATCAACTCCTTGAGGATTAATTATGTAGGCAATGAAATTCATCACAGGGACAAAATTTAAGTTATCAAGAGTGTGTTCAGCTCTAGAATGACACAGACAAATTATCATCAAGACTACTGCAAAGATACGAAATATATAAGACACATAAGATGATAACAAAATCAATGACCTTTTAACACAACCTCACATATCATTTACAAATTCAGCATAACATGTATTCATTTCCCAAAGTCCCTCAAAATATGTGAATTACAAATTAAATCTCCCTCCACCCTTGATGGATGAACATCCCTGACTTACCCCTTATTTCCCTTTACCAGATATCTATAAAAACAGCATTCAAGTCATAACCCTAAAACATTACATCACAATCAGCCTGAATATCATTCACATAACTGATGTGTAAATATCAGAGAATAAAATGCTATGTATTCTCTTTCCATCATTTGGTCTTCATCTTGTTCTGTACCATCAGCTGAGCCAATGGCACAAACAAGCAAGCAGCTCCCAGCATGTAGCAAACATGAGCTCCAAAACCCCAGTACACTGTGAATGGAAAGTATTCATATGAAAATACTTATTTTGTAAAGGTAGCCAAGACAGTCCCTCCGCAAACTGGACAAAGACATCTAGGAAACTGGACAGAATAATCAGGCATAATCAGAATAATCAGTCTTCAATAAGAAAAGAGGGCAGTTGATTAAATCAGCTTCCAGATAGAACAGCTCTGGTGAAATAGAATGAGTAACTGTCACACAGCAGTAACATGAGCTCTACTTTAAGTGCTGGAAAAGCATGCAGGATCATTACAAAACAAGAAAGCATCAGTATATACAACACAATTCTGAAATAGGGATGCTTGCATGTGGTAGGGTAGAGGGGGAAGTCTTCAAGAAACAAATGCAAAGTAGAAAAGAAGAGAGAGAGAAAGAATTTGACAAGAATTGAACCTGCAACGTCTTTGTCTAAACCCACCACCTTGCCCTCGGCTTGGAATCAGGCAGACATCTGATTACAGCCGTCCACTACTTGAATAAGTAGCTTAACGGCCTTTTCCTAAAGCCAAACTGAACACTAGCAGCACTGGCTATGAACATGAGACTTACATCAAAACACTTCCCCATGCCCATATCAATCAATGGTTGATAAGCTTCACTTGGTAAGCTCTCCAGAGCAAAGATTTAAAGGCAGGTAACAATGAACTAAATAGGGTTATTTCATACCAGAGAGATTGTATGGAGTGGGGAGGAAGATTTAAGTCGTGCCTCAGCATGGTTCACAAAACTGGAAAGTATAAGCAAAGACATGATACACTGGAAACTAGCATTGATACTTTGGTCATGTATATCTGAAGCTAAATTATGCAGCAGGACAAACAGTTGAGAGAAAAACAACTGATACTGACCTGTGGAAGCAATGATGGGCCCAACAGCTCTTGACAAAGCCCCTAATGATCTGAATATTCCCATGATGGTCCCCTTCTCATCATCCCCTCCATATGTAGATATGAGGGTTGTCAGGCATGGAACCACAGTTGCAGAGGCTGTCAATCAAATATGAAAAACTTAGCTGCAAATAGATGGTGATTTGATTGCAACATGTGCCTACCTACTTACATTGTTTCATTACAAAAGTCTCCCTTTCCAGTGAACTCGTAAACATATAATAAATGTGAACCAGACATCTAAGAACTTCTGCTGATTCACAGAAATTATTGGTGACTGAGCATGGAAAAGGAAAAAAATGCAAAACATGAAGTTCACAAAATTTCAAAAGTACAAGATTCACAAACTTACCAACTGAAAACATGGTGAGAGCAGTATACATAAGTAATGTGTTCGTAGCCCAAGCCATCATGGCAAATGCAGGAATGAGAATGAGGACACCCTGAGAAGCACAACAACATAAATCTCATTTATACGATATATTATTTGAATATTCGGAGAATGCTTAGAAAAGCTGCACTCTGGAAATCACTGTGTCATGAAGAGAAGCTTAATGTATTGATTGCTTATTATGTGTAAATTGGACTGATAAAACAAGCACACCCCCACTCAAAGCTTGATTTCAGATTTCAGTCTTTCAGTCCCATTGCAGAGTGCTCTGTTGGCAAGCTTCAACAATTCATCACTTTGCAATGGGAGCAACAAATTAATTCAAATGTTTTTAAAGAAGATTGGTTCCTCTGTGATCCATAATTTACTCTGCACTCACAGATACCTTTAAACCAATATCATATTTGATCGATACTGAGAATACTCCCATGCCTGACTATACTTCTGAGTAAAGGAGCTCTTTATTTTTTCATGGCTTAATACTGTTGCTATGAAGCCATAACCTTTTAATGCACAACGCATATTATAGCATTAAAAGGCAACGGCACCATGGTGATAAATGACTTACATGAGAAGCAGCCTTTGCCTCTTTACCAGATGCAATTCTCCGTGTGTAACCACCTAATGCAAACAGAAACAGATGAAGAAGTCAAGCCTACAGATCAGATAAACCCACTGACAACTGTTGTGCAAATACAAAACACAAAAAAATGAGACTCTCTATGACTGCAATAAAAGGGATTATTTCTGAGACTTATTTACCTGAAATTAAGTAGCAAAAAAGACTTGTCCAGTGCAGCATAGACAGTAAATATGCTTTTACACTGCGTTAGAAATTAACATGGTGTTTCTTAAATTTGCAGGTCTGCAATAAAACAGATGTTGATGCAGTCTTCATGCAAAAACTAAACACACAACTTGCCATCATTTTATCAATCCTATGTTCTTCTTTCATTTCAATTATTTTGGGTTATGTTGCAGAAGTTTTTCGTTGCATAATTGTGAGGTAGGAGGGAGGAGGAAATTGTAACCTTTATCTCTATAATACCTCATGGGTTTGGTAATAAGAATCAATACAATACAATGTGTGGCTTAAAATAAGTGCGCTAGACTGCCTCCTAGACACCAATACAGGGATAACTTGTAATTAAAGGAACAGGGGTAGCTAGCTGCTTCAAAGCCTTAAAAATCCACAATATTTTTTCATAAATTTTCAACCCCTTACACGTTTCCTTCGCCGGAGCACTTCCGAGAAAATGCAGCTTGAAAGTCGGGAGTTTCACACCGATGCAGCCATAACTGGTCGTCCGGTCAGCGCGGGAATAAGGCATGACGTCATAATGCGAGAGGCAAGCTAGTAGTCGATGTGCGAAGAGAATTATCCACATGCAATAACTTTCATTGGTGCTAAATTTTATGTCTTTTGTTGAAGACTGTGAACAAGTGCCCGACTTTGATCGCAATGTTGTAATCTTAGAAAAGGCAGGATGAATATTGGATAAAAGAAGCGTCTGTCTGATCAATGAGTGAGTCACTTTATTAATGTATGCATAGCCTATGTATGGTTGTCTGTGCCGTTTTTCCCCTTGTATTGTCTAATGAGCTCTCATTGGTCTATGGTTCTGACATTCTCTATCATTTGCCTGAGGGGCACATAGGTTGTTAAGATGTTGCACGGCAGGATAGGATTTGATTGACAGCTAACTATTGTCTCAGGCAGTGTTTTCTGCGCTTAGGGGCGGTGTTAGCTGCATCGCTAGTCATGAATCAGTCAACATGCGTCGAGGAGCCGGTCAAACAGCTGGCCACAGCGTAGAACAGAGCGACACTTTAGTTTGCCAGCCGCGGGCTCTAATAGAATAATTTATGGGTTTTCGCCGGGCAAACTAAAGTAGACGTTCTGAAGAAGAAATTTAACGCTGTGGGGCATATCGGCATGAAAATAGTTTGACACTCTTATGTTGGCCAGAGATGGCCACGGGAATAATTTGGAGAATATCTGTGAAATCTTTGGAAAGAAAGAACTGGTCTCCGCGATCAAAGAGAAAAATGAAAAGGGCCATAGCAGTTAGCATGGATATGCCATGCTGGGCTTAGCAACTCTTCCGAGATGGGGAGGGGGAGGGGAAAAGAGGGTATAGATGGGTGGGCACAATTACAGGGGTGAAGCAAAAACATTACATTTACAATGTCTTTGGGGTTGAGAGAGGGAGAGAGAGAGAGAGAGAGAGAGAGAGAAAGAGGGAATAGAAGCAATAAGAGAAAGTGAGAGCCTGAATTGCTAGGGGAAAGAAGCGAGAAGGCAGGTAGTGAACAGTGACTCAGGGGACAAAAGCATCTTGGCTTCTGTCACTCTCTCTTTCTCTCTCTCTGTGTCTATTAGCGTCTAGTTTTTTGTTCTTACCCCCTGTTTTTTCCTAGATTCTTATTCCACCACCCTACTGCTTCTTGCCT
>JAWQUT010000160.1:1025431-1040185 GCA_033807755.1 Ellobium chinense
CTCATTCCCCTCACTGGTAGTGAAGACCGATTGACCGATTCAATTTTTCAAAACTACAAAGGTTTTCACGGGTATTCTATAAAAATGCTCCCGTGGTCATCTCTGACCAAAATAAGAAGGTCAAAATAAATTTCACGTCGATGTGTCCCTTTTTTGATCTGTTCTTGTACGCCTTTTGATTGATTTATGACTAGTGACACAACTAGTGCCGCTCCTTAGCACAGAAAATTTGACTATGGCAGCATCTAAATTATCTGAAAGTGCTCCTCAAGCAAATAATAGTTTTATATTGTCAAAATCATAGGCCAGTGAGAGCTCACTAAACCACAGAGTAGACAACAATACAAAGGCAGTGCAAACATTAATAAATAGATTCAAATAGTGGTCAGACAGATGTTCCTTTTTCTCAAATATTATTTTATCCTCCCTTTTCTAAGGTTACAGCACTGCAATCAAAGTCGAGCGGTTGTTCACACAGTTTAACAAAAGACTTTTCTTAAAGATAAATGAAAAAAATGCATAACAGTTAGAGCCAACGAAATTTATTGCATGTGTATAATTCTCTTTGCATAATGACTACTAGCTTGCCTCTCACTTTCTGACGTCAAGCCTTGTTCCCGCGCTGACCGGACGACCAGTCATGGCGGTCCGCAGGGTGTGAAAATCCTGACTTTCAAGCTCCATTTTCTCGGAGGCACTTGGGCGAAGGAAACGGATAAGGGGTTGAAAGTTTATGAAAAAATACTGTGGATTTTTTAGGCTGTGAAGCAAAGAGCTTCCCCTGTCCCTTTAAGTTGTTATAAGCTGGTTGGGGTTGTGGTGTATCACATCTGTCATGGTGCAACTGGTTTATTAAAATTACACCATCAACCAAAATCCACCTCTGTCTCTACTTCTCACATAGTCAACAACCTATTATTGATGATATTATTTGTCAACTTCTTCCAACACGTACAGTGGAAACCGCATAAGCGGGACACGCGTAAGCGAGATGCCTGCTTAGGGGAGATGAATGCCTGGGGAATGGAATTTTGCAAGTGAAATGAGAGCCGCACAGCAACCCGCTTAAGCGAGACGACTTGGAGCCCGATGTCCGTAATATATACGCTGTTTCTGACAGGAATGCTGCAAATTGTCACTATCGTGTTGTGTCCCAGTGCTTGTTTACCTTTGCCGATCAGCTGAAAACCTGAGAGTTACAAAGAAGCTTGTACTGACAGTCCCGATTGCCCCCCTTACATTACATGAGAAGTGATTGACACTACCTCCCCATAGCCACCTGTCAGGCAGTTGACCCTTCGGTGCACGCATGGACAAATCTGAGCTAGCCGCTGGTCATTTAATCCGCACAAGCATCAACGGATCACGATTACGTAAGCCTCGCCTCCTGTCAGCAGCTTAGGAATGATTGACACTTACGAGCCTTACCTGGGCTATTGCACAACACTCGGCTGGGGTGTCGTTCACTTATGCATGACCATCATTAGTGTTGCTTAAAGGCTTTTTGACACACGCCACTCGTGACGCGCTCTGGCCAGATGTGAAGCAAGAAGTGTGACGCTTATCTTTGCCAGGATTACCATGACATGGTGAGAAGACTTAGGTGCTTCTTTGAAGCCAACCAAAAATCCCATTCCCCACATAGAATGACTAATAATATGCTCTGCAAGTCTACTGAAAATGCAGTTAGACTGCAATAAGTATATTTTAAACAGTACAGATACAATTTAATCTGACTCCGTTGTCACACCTCTTTAGCAACAAGTAATGATTATCCCTCAACTTGAATGAAACACACAAACTATCTAAGAAATCACTTTATAATGGACAGTCCGCCTTAGCAGGACACCCACTTGAGGGGGACGATTCGTCGGGAACGGAGCCGTCCCGATTAAGCGGGTTCCACTGTAGTTGTGATCATCTGGAATAATTATGCGATCATCCACCGACTTTATAAAAATGATGAAAATCACAACAGATGATTAGTCAGAGTGGACTGTCATGTCAACAGAAATTCATGTACCTTTGCTAATGCCTACGAATTATTCTTACAGAACTGAACATTTTACAAGCAGTCTATATTCATTTAGAATAATCCCTGGCTTTTCCTAGGTGTTTTTTAGTTAGTGCTAGAGGCAGGATTAGGGAAGAGAAAGCTCTTATAAAAGAATCTGTTCACTATCTAGGAACCCTCCCTCTCCCATAAACTCACTCCTAACCTTGCTCTGCCCTAAACTATAAACCCAACACACCTCAACAGAGTCCCAGAATAACATCAAAGGGACATAGAATCCTTGTGAACTGTGGGGATGAAATGTTATTTAAGTTATTTGACACTGATCTAACCCTGTAAATGCAACAACAATGAATCAAGCCATATACAGTGTGGTAGGCAAATGTATAACTGACCACAAAAAGAGAGAATGCAGTTGATTAGTATTTTGAATGTTAGATTTGAAGTCATTTTAAAGATAGTGAGCACATAAGCATTCTGAAAATGTAATCACTTCTATAAGGTTATTGACCAATAATGCGCTTTAAATTGGCCTGCATTATTTCATACTTTACTTTACTGATCCAGCAATCATCTGGGCTTGAGCCCTTCGACAGTATGCCATGCTGTAGTATGTGCAGGTTTTTTTTCAGCTGTTTGTGGTCTGAGTATAGGGTGTTTCCAAGGTCTGGGCTGGGTGGGAGATATTTTTATTGCAGATCATTTAGAGAGAGGCAGTTGAAAAGGAAATGTTTCACTGTTTCATTTGGGCAGTCACAGAGAGGGCAAAGTGGAGCAATCTGTGGCTGGATTCGGTTCATATGTGCATTGAGTATGACGTGATGTGTGCACAGGCGGAAGACAAAAACCTGATCTCTCCTTTTGAGAAAATTAATTTGGTCCTTGGGGTTTGGGCTTGTCATGAAAAGAAATACAGCTCTGCCTATTTTGTCCAATGTCCATTCATTCAGCCATTCCTCCTTAATATTAGATGTGATATCTGCTTAACAGTTTGTTGTGATCCTGGTCTGTTGTTGTTGGCAAACTGATTCTTTTTTGGCCAGGATGTCTGCTTGTTCATTGCCTGCTATACTGCTATGTCCTGGTATCCATTGTAGGGTGAGTTGGGCCGCAAAGGTATTGAAAAACTGACTGATAGTGTTTGTAAGATTTCTGTTTGTGTAGTTGTTGAGTGAGTCACCATTCAGTGCCTCTAGTACAGACTTTGAGTCCGAGAAGATGGCAATATTATTTATTTTCTCTGGGTACACAGTGAATAAAGAAGTAAATGTATGCGATTTTGATATAAAGAAATATCTGTAATTCCAACAGTAACTTTTTCAAATTGCTCAGATCAGCTGACCGGATCCTCATTCCAAAGGTCCAAACAAAAAAAAAAGTGGGTTGGAGTCATAAATACCTTGCACTAGAGCCATGACAGTTCCAATGTAGAAAAACATCTTTCCTTGTTGCATACTGGAGATATGAAAGTGATTTCATGTCAGAGCGAGGCAGGGGTAATTTGGGAGGAGAAGAGTGTGTGCCACTGATTATTGGGCAACCTCCTATTAGCAGCATCATGCTGCAATGTGATGAATGCAAAATGAAAATTGTCAAAAAAAAAATTGAGGGAATCTGCCAAAGTAATGTGGGGTAACAGAATTTTGTGTTATCGGCCATTCCATTCCATCTGGGTGATAAATGATGAGGCATAATGGGAAACTTCACCAAAATGAATACAAGGCATGCTTCACGTGCTCTTGATTGGGACTACATTATAACATTTTGTGTAAGCAAAGGTAAAGGGTCAGGTTATGGTACATGATAAGTGTGCTGTGTGAATATGGAATGGTCAGTGGTAATGCAATGATATTAAATCCAGCAAGGATGATGCATGACATATACAAGATATAATGTCAGTAGTAAAGAACAATGAGGACAGCACTATTTCTGGGTCAAGACCTTGATAAGTACCTAGGATTGGCCAGTTCTGGCACGGCGTATGTCAGGGACAGCCTTACTCTGTCATCATCTTTGACTGATCCTAGCTAACAACAACAGGTAAAAATATGCCACAGCAGTGGCACCTTTTTCACCTCTCTGGTACTTTCTTCCTCTCTGACTAATGCCAAAGTTAAAGTTAATGTGTTATCGAAGGTCCTATGCAAATCATTTATAAGTTACCTAAGCACTTAATATGAATAAAGAGACAGACTCTAGATGGTGATTTCTGTTTATCTACATTGAGATTTTGTGAGAAGTGCTGTGGGGTAAAGCTTCAAAGCGTAATGTATTTACGATCAATCAGTTTATGCTTGTGCAAATGATTCGACACATGCCAATATAATTTATAGAGAGAGAACTCCTGTATCTTTCTGACCTCAGTGGACTGACTGACTGTGGCAGCTAGGCTTCATACATTATTACTGAAGTTAAGCAATAGTCCCTGAAGGCTTGGAGGTAATTCCCCATTCATTAAAATTCCCTAGGGTGTTTATTACAGTACCTGGAATATTCAAAGCGGTGGTGCATGAGGAATGGCAAAGTGAACTCAAGTCCTGAGTAAATGAACAAGTAGATGAAGTAGATAAAGCCAGTGCTCTGTACAAGCGGTGACTCTGCAAATGAAAACAGAACCAAAATATTAACACTTAAAACTTTCAGCTTGCATTGTACATTCATGTGATCTATAAATGCTCTCCCTCAACACACTGCATTTCTGTGTGTGAATTTGTTCTGTCCATCTGGCCCAAACTACACATCAGTGTGCCTAGGGTTCACCCTAATTATTCTTAGCCTTACACTGTTTCAGGTCAAGAAGTTACTGCTGTAATACATGTAATAACAAACTATTTGCCTAACAATTTATTAATTTCGGGACATGTGGAAAGCGTTATCTAATAGTGATAGCTTTATGCATTATTCTCTTTCCTTCCCCCACTACCTCTCCCCCTTCCCAAAATGGATATATGACCAGTTTTTACAGAAGATTCCTCTTCCTGAAAAATGGGAAACTTATGGGCCTTGTAATTCTGATTGTTCAATGACCCAGAGGGCCAAGCATTAGGTGTCCTTGTACTGATTATCTGTGCTCCCTTGTATTTCAGTAAATACAGGGCACTTTAAGAAAACATCAGTCTTAAAGTTCTACAAGAAGTTTGTCTACGCTGAGTTAGGTGTATTCCCACTCCTGGTGGGTAGAAAAGTTACAATAATAAAAGTTTGATGTAAAGTGGTACAAAGTAGTGACAATACTTATATCAGGAAAGTGTGCAATAAATTATTGTCTCTCCAAGTGGAAAATGAAAAAGTCACCTGGGTAAGTCTGCTTAAATATCATTTGGAAAGTATTGGGTTTGGATTGGTTTGGCAAATGAAGAAAAACTGAGAAAGAGAAGATATTTGTCGGGCAGTTTAAACAACAAATTCAGGATTGCTATCTACAGACAAGGAATTCTGACATGAATGAAATGAGTAGTAAAAGAGTATATAAGAGTATAAAACTGAAGTTTGGGTATGACTATTATTTGTCAGTAACTCAGTCATAGGATCTTCGAAAAGCACTAACTAAAATACACTTAGGTTCTCATAATTTTATGGTCGAGTTAGTAAGATGGGGAATTCCCAAATTGGAATTGAACGACTGAAAATGTGTAAACTGTGGTGTTGTCAAAGATGACTATCATTGTTTTTTTGAATGCCCAAAGTTTGAAAAGATTAAAAGCCAATATTTATCCAAATGGGCCGTCCAAAAACCAAGTACAGTCGACTCCGCTTAATCGCCCATCCTCGGGATCACGGAAAAAGTGGTCGATTAAGCGGAGCGGCGATTAAGCGGAGGAAGTAATTTCGGCCATATTTTTGGTAAGAAGATTAAATTTCTTTGATGTCGTGGTTTGATATCGTGCATTGACACCTTCTTGTCGCCAGACTCAGGACAAACTCGAGTTTGACGGTGTTGTAGAGCACAAAATGTTTGATCTCCGCGGTCTCTCTCATTGGCCACCTCGCAATAACCCAGCAGACAATAAGGAGTAGGATGGCATGGTCGGGGTAGACCGTTCATCCACATGACACGTTCTCTGATCTAACCGAAATCCACCAGACAGGCGCAATGAAGGCGTGGGGGGGGGAGACTATACCACGGTTTTCGGCGCAGTAGCATATCGGATGGGCGAAAGCGGTGATGCGTAGCGTGGGACGAAGGGGGACAAGGGGAGAGGGAGGTGGAGAGGAAAGGCTTATCACACCTATTTCGGGGTGGCAGCTGTCACTCAGTCAACCGGTCTGCCATCCGTCGTGCAGTTAAACCGTCTGTGTACATTATTTGTTTGTTAACTGTGACCCTTCAACCGCTGATCTTTGAAGTCATGGCCGCTGAAGAGTGGTCGATTATCCGGAGTAACAGGCGATTATCCAGTGACTTTTATATAGAAAAAATTCGGTTCCCTAGGAAACGAGGCGATTAAGCAGAAAAGGCGATTAAGCGGAGGGCGATTAAGCGGGGTCGACTGTATGTTTAAATTCAGAAGACTTTTTATCTCCTGTAAAAGAGAACGAATTGCAGAACATCGCCAAAGCATGTCATTTTATAGTGAGAGAATATGAAATTCACCAGTAGGCTAAAGATCAGAATACTAGTATATTACTGCATATAAATGTCATATGTTCAGGTATAGTTAAATTGTGGGAATAATAGCAATTGTAAGAATGCATCGGTACTCTTGATGTATTTGTATTATTTACGTAATGTCAGAAAATGAATTCCTTTCCAGCACTCTTGCTGCTGTGGTGTAACAAAAGGTAGTGGAAGGATGTGGGGGGGAGGTGTTGGAAGAGGGGGAAAGAGCGTGAACATGCGGTGGATAATGAAACTAGTTTAATAGAATTTTTTTGACTTACAGCTTAGGCTTTTAAATCAGTGAGTGAGTGTTGGAGGAAGTGAGAGTGAGAAAGTGAGAGAGAGGGGGACAAGAAAGACTCTAGTGTGTGTGTGTGTGTGTGTGTGTGTGTGTGTGTGTGAGAGAGAGAGAGAGAGAGAGAGAGAGAGAGAGAGAGAGAGAGAGAGACAGAGCGAGAGAGAGAGAGAAATGCCAGTTAGTAAATGTGTCAGTTATGCACTTTTTTTTCCTTTTTATTTGTTTTTTTCCTTATTCCTCTTTTATTTCATTCTGAATTGTTGAATTTATAGTTATGTGGTTGGCTTTTGCCTAAATAAACAATCTTAAATCATGAATCTTGAATTCATTCAATATCTGCACATGTATTCGTCAATGCTGATGAGACTATGTAAGTTAACCTTTACTGAATGCCATTATTTACTAGATGTACATCATGTATACATCCTATTATTGAGAAAGAAATTATGCACTTACTTAACTGATGTCATATAAACATAAGTTTAAGAGTTAATTTATGGATTCATACTTGCTTTGCAAAAAACAGTGAAAACAAATAAGCATAATGTGCCAAGAAATTTTAAATTTTCAATATTTTTTTATTACTTCACTAGCTGAGTATCTTGCTCAAGAAATCATCGTGGAAAGTATACTACACAACTGGGCTGATCGACATGTAAATGAAATGTGTGGAGTTTTACTTATGCCAAGAACATTCTCTGCAAGTGTTTCTCATTAACTTTCAACTAATTCTTCTTCTTCTTTGGTTACTGATAAAAGCTAAAACTGAATACAAAGTTCCCACATTCTGTTTCCGCATTCTGGAGTCTACTGCACCTATGACTGTTATGTACCTATGTGCCCCCAAGAAATTTAAAATCTGTGGACTCAAAAGCATCTATCTGTTCCTCATTTTCATCTGAAGAAATACGGTGATAGAGCAATGAGGCTCAATTGAAAACATACTTGTTCATTATAAGTACCTTTGCGAGTAATAATTTCATCACCTCTACTCTAATGGTTGTCAGACTGTAATTTAATTTTATTTCATTTAATAATGTATATGGCTCTAGTGTATATGTGTGCATTTGTGCAACGTCTTGAGTTGGCATCTCCGCTTAGGGCCTGGGATCACAGTCTCTGTATACTTATCGAGGCTGGAATTTATGCTTCCCCCTGACCTTGAGACTTCTGCTCTTTGATTGCATGCACATACTGATGTTGTCTTTTTCTGCCCCAAACGCTTAAAGTATATTTGGTCTTGTGTGTTTCTGTAGGTCAAAATTTTTATGAAGAATTAAGATATCTGTATAAAATATTAATTCATTTAACATTTATAAGGATTGGGTGGATGAAACTACTAACAAAGCCAACGGTGAAAAATACATTGTGATCTATAACTTAGCCAAACCCAGAATCACAGGCTTATGATGTAATATAAAGGGCTCACAGTCAAATTTTCATTAGTGTCAAGGACAACTACAGCGCAACCGTGTAAATCTATCAGATTAAGCCTTGCATGATGTTTCGTGTGCTGCTGTCTAGCAACAAAGAGGTTTGGACTAACTGCTTAGTTTATGCTGTCGCTGATGACCTAACAGGGTAAAGTTTACAATAATTAGTGAGAGAAAAGGAAGACCAAAGGAAGGCAGATAATGAGGGCAATACAACAATTCTATTTTCCGCAATTTTTATTACATTTGTTAGTGGTTAACAGGATTATCACTACAACTGGAGCAGGGGAAGGAGGGAGGACAGGGCAGAAGGTAATACTTTGCATCATTAATGGGTTCTGTTGCAATTCCATTAATCACTCAATCTTCATACTATTATTTGACCGATTCCTTTACCTTTCAGTGACAACTTTCGCACAGAAGAAAACTTGAATAATGAGATTGGATTGATGTATTCCACTGCATGAGACAAAACACTCTTGGACTGGAGCTGTTGACAATAAAATAAGGCAGTGGAAGGATGTCGCTGGTTTTGATACAGGCAAAAAGGATAACTATTAAATTCGTATTTGGTCATTTTGGAATTTGATACAATAAATGAGTAATGATTGCTTCACAAGAGTTCCAATGTAATTTAAAGATAATTTCAACATCAACACAGATATACCAAGTTTGGGTAAGAAATCAATATAAAACTGTTTCCAGCAAAACAAAAGATATTATGTAAAAAACCAGAACAGGTTATAAAATTAAAATTAATTTGGAATCTACTATAAAACTGTTACAACATGGAATACAGTTTAAATTTGAAATCAGGAACAGGGTATAAAATTCCATGATTAGGATATCAGTGTTAAAATGCAGTGTGAGAACAGGATATAATGCAAAATCAGGAGTTCAACAAATTACTTGAGGGATTTCTATATAGAACTGCAATGGGCAGAACACAGTATGAAGCCTTATTACATGATATTAGTGTCCATATTATCATTCTTGGAAAAGTCAAAGACTGCATTTAAAATTTAGGATCAAATTTTGGCCTCAAATTGTGTATAATTGTAGACCGATTCTAATGAAAGTATTAATGCAAAAGTTCAAAAACTTAAGAGTGAAAGCAAATTCATCACAATTTGGCCTTTTCCTGCTACTAAAATCACTGCAGATCTTGTTTATATAATCCAATGTAGATCCACACTTCATTTGTACAGGATAAGTTGTCATAAGTCAACAGCCTTTTTAACTGATCATCCTTATCATCAGCATCAGCATCATCATCATCCTGGATATTCAGAGAACAAAAATAGTAACAACACCAACAAAAGCAACTACAACATCATCAATAGCGACAATTACAACAAATGCAACAACAAGAATACCAGCAAAAACACTCCAACAAAAATATTCTGCTCAACATTCCACTGAAATGCAAATGCCACTGTAACTGACTGTGACACAGACTAACAGCTAATTGTTCTGAGTGAAATTAATACTTACCCTCTTCTGAGGAGGTAAAGTTTCACTGAGGTAAAAATACACAAAAATGAAATCAGCAAGGGCCATAACTAGGGCAAACAGTGCAGGTATGACAAAGAATAAGCCATCATCTCTTTCTTTGGTCAGGTGAGAAAAAGTTGCGCCAATAGTCGGTCCAAAGACAAATCCTATAGAGAATGCAATCCCAATCAGGGCCTGTTGAAACCAAGTTTACAGTAAAATTAATTGTTGCAAAGATTTTCTGGTACACATTTTGTCAACAATTGGCTGACTGTGCAAAAAAGCACAGTCTTGTCATTTTAATAGGTGGATGTATTTTAACTCTACAATATTATATACAATACTCCTGACATACATCTTGGTGGATGAAGAAAAAGAGGATACACACAATAAGAAATAAACAGCTTAAATTTATAATGGAACAATTTCTGAATGTGCTTGTTTCTATGGGAACTACTTGTCCATTTCATATTCAATAATTTTCATCTATAAAAATCAAAATTATTTACAAAATTTCAAAGTGCATAGGGGGAACACCTCTTATAATCTTACTCTTGTTGTCTAGACTGCACTGATTATATGCATTAATGTGACCATAACACTGACAGTACAATTCAAACAATGCAGCCGAAACATGGATGGATGGTACCTCATAGGGCTGGGGCAATGAAGAGAATACTCACCATTCCCTTTCCTCTTTCCTGAGGTGTAGAAACATCAGTGACAATTGCTGTGCACAGACTAACATTTCCTTTGCTGATTCCTCCAACAATTCTGGCTACTACAAACACAAGGAAATTGGTTGACAGTGCCCATAAAATGTAGGAGAATGCTATTCCAGTCTAGAGGCAGAGATAAAGAAGAATGTAATGTAATAATACAATATATTTTGTACAAAAACACATCTTTTACTCGTAAGTGCCTGCCAACATCAACATGATGTAAGGCCAATATGCACTCTGAATAAGAAACAAAATCACATTATGCTAACACCAAATTCTTCCATCCATTGTGTCATGGTAACCATAAGCTTAGGTCAAAATAGGTTTGGGCAAAGCCGCACATGACAAGGCTGCATGATCAATGTTACTGGCACAAGGACAGAATATCTGTGTGAATCTATCACATATAATTCCACAATAAGCAGTGAATGTGTCAAACAGACCATGCTGAGGCAACAAAAGTACAGAAGGCTGCCTGACTTACTTAAGGTTTTAATTATTATTGATTTATACGACCACAACTTTAAATGAAAGCTAATGAATACATTGTCTGGTGAAAGTGTTTAGAGCTGTTGGGATTTTGCTGACATTATAACATATCCCATGAAATTGTGGTGCTCTGACAAGGACAGTAACTCTTTGAGCAAAGAGAAAGTCCCATCACTGGAATCCTCCTTCCTGAATCTGAGACATATATGCATGGCAATACACGTACTGCATGCCCTTTTTTCATAAAATTGGTTAATAGAACACTTCAACATGGACATGCACGTCAAAAATAAATTTTCAATTTCCAGTACTTTTTGACTCTGAAAATTATCTATGGTGCATACTGAGACAATCTGGCAAAGAAAGAGTATCACTCTGTTATCACCCGCATGTGTAATAGGATGCAATAAAAATAGCTGGAGTGACCGGGATTTGCCCTTGCGTCTCGAGTTATTAGTCTTACCCTAACAGCAGCATCTTGCGGCAAAAATGATGACGTCACTGAAGTTCCAGCTACTACAGACAGTTCTATCCGACAATGTATTATACAGCTTTCAATTAAGGTTTTGGTCATCCAAATTCGAAAGTAAAGTTTGACCGTGTAAGCCAGGCAGAGAATTCTGCATTTTTATTTCCTCAGCATGATTTTGTTTGACACAGCTGCTGTTTACAGTGGAATTAAAAGATTCATAGCAACGGGTTATCACCTGTCCACAGAGCACTGGCTAGACAGCTTGCGGGTAGAACGTATTTGATGTAGGCTTATGGCCGCCATGAGTGCACTCGATGTAAAAATTCGGACTTTGCAGAACATAACCCTGTAGGTTGTCTGGGGCAGGCAGAGGCATTATATCATGTTGACAGATACTTGAAAGTATGAGTTAACATGGTCTGTTAGACGATGCAGCTTTCCTTTAAGATGATTCTCAGATTAGAAAGGTAGCTTATTTGCATGTCAGTTGATGCACTACCTTTGGCATGATCTCTATAACTCTTGCTTTGCGGAGTGAAATAGCAACATAAAATGCTATAACAGTTATTCAAATACTACCTCATTGCCATATCAGCATAGCGACACCTCCAATTTAAAATTCATATATAAGTTCAGTTTTGGTAATGAGTGAAAAGCGACACAAAAATGCATGACAGTCATCTTAACGCCTCGTCTCTGCCATGTCAACATACACAGTGATCACCTCAAATTTGAGATTCATTTTCCTTCAGTTTTGATATATGTGGTTAATAATTTTGCTAGGAGTGGTTGGTGTACATAATAATGATCTGTAGAAAAATGAAATGACGTTTTAATAACTCAATGTGATAAACAGTTTGCAAAACATTCCGAGAATACAGATTTTGAATAATTTCATAAGCAATCCAGACAATTTTTTGATAAAAGCGGGATTAGCACATCAGCAAAACCACCAAAATCTGCCAAGGAAGTTGATGCGCATAGAGGAATAGTGCAACATCTGTAGGAAGTTCCTTGGATTCGTCCTGTTGTATACATATGCAAAAGGTTGCTTTTTAACAAAAAACCATCCAACATTGACCCCTTTTAGTGTTATACCTCAAACTTTAAAATTGGATGCTTTATTTAGATCACATGTCATTTTACATATTTCTACACCCTAACAGTGGCTGGCAGGGCCCCAAAAAAGGGGGATTTTATATATTAGCGGATTAATTGGGTTGTACACAATGAGTGATTTGCCCTTCTAATAAGTGTCACAAACCTTTCGCTCCTATACTTAAGCTTTGGAAAATGCAGAGGTTGCAACATTAATCTTCAGACATTGAATGAATGGGAGAATACCCCAGAGAAGGGTAATTGTTAAAAGTATGAATTAATTTGTAGGCCTGTTATCTGTTAATGTAGTATGGGCTCAGAGCCTGCCACTGGAATGAGCACTAAAAAAATGACTGTAATGTATCTTTACATATTATTATCATTATTATTATTATATAAAGTGAGGGTTAATAATACTTGTCATAAACATAATCAAGTGAGAAGCTACAAAAGTAATCACTTCAGTTATGATGGAACATGGCTAAGAATGTCCACAAGTTGGATCACAATGATAATGATGATAATAATAAATGGAACTATGCATGCAGTAGGGTATTATATTTGCTGCAGAATAGAGATTACTAATTCATATTAGGCGAGTGCATGAAATAACCAATGACTGAAAATTTCAGGTACACAGGCCAATTGTTCATTTCTTAACTCCTTGATGGGTTTTGTCTAAAACAGAATTGGACTTAATCATCCTCGCATATTCACCAGAAGTTAATAACATATGAGGGAACTCAACTCAAAAAATTCTTTGGGCAATATGTGCAAAGTCTAACAATGTGAAGGAAGCAGAATGAGATGCAACTAATGTAAAGAAATTTTTACCAGACAAAGAAGCATTAATGGCTTTCTACCATAGACGTCAGAAGTCGCACCAATGATCGGAGAAGTCAAGAACTGGAGCAATGAAAACAGTGATCCAATCAGACCTGAAATTGATTGCAACAAGAAACATTTCCTTGATGAACTTCCTAGGTAAAGTTACCTCCAAGCCTGCCTACTGGCTTGACTGTTATGGATTTTCAATGTGAGGAATGAATGTTAATTTTTCAGCCTTTATACTAAGCTTGCTATCCAAACTAGCAGGCAACTCTGTACATCACAATTCATGGGCACTCCTGTTGGGGTGAATGAGGCTTATGCTAGTCTAAGAGTAAGAGTGACAGTAACTTAACCATTGCCTTTCTCCTGTAGACACAGAACCAGTTCGTCATGAAAGATTTACTCTCATGTAAAATGATACCATCACTAAGCTGACTCACCTCCAAATAATACAGAATTCCAACGTGGTGTGTCAGGTGCTCCTACAAGGTTACGAAAACTCGAGACACTGTTCCTCAAAATGGAATACAAGCCAGACTGAAAAGATGATATAATAATAATCATAATAATAGGGTGCAGAACTTTTATTCACCCACGGGGAAATAGGCGTACTTCGGAAATCGCTCAAGGGAAATAATACACCTGAAAATTTGACTCCTTTAGAGTTATGCCCCCTTTTCCGAGCCCACGCCCTTTAGAAGTCGGCCATTTTTGTTTACTGAATCGTTCTTTGTCGACTCTACGTCGAGCGTTTTGAACTTGGACCGCTGTTTACTGTGAATGTGATAAAGTTGGCCGAGTCTGCGATACCGGCATGTCTTCCCGTACTGCTCTTAACAACAATGTATAGTATACCGAATCTGTTTTCATTGTACCAAGAAAAAATAGTTTGGTTTTTGACGTGAAATTCGTATGAAGGGTCCGGTGTAATCATTCACAGCCCCAGCTGACCAAAATCCCTGTTTCGAAACTTGAATACATTCTCATTTCCATCTTCATCGTCCCTGAGTTTTGGGTTTTGTTTGTTTTCTGCTGAATGTTGTCATTGTGTTTTGTGTGTCTCAGAACTGGTGTGTATGATTAGACTGCATCAATCTGACAAACAAGTTTGATGCTTAAAATGGCGATCTAAAAAAAGTTCTCTGTGCGCTTGATGGACGACGATGAAAGGACTAGTGTCTAGGCTAGCCTCAGTCAGAAAACACAATTACAGTATACTTCATCATACCACTGATTCCTCAGATTTTACAATTTCTGAAATATATATAGACTATATGAAAGATATCAGGTAGGTCTAGACCTG
>JAWQUT010000160.1:1071085-1086572 GCA_033807755.1 Ellobium chinense
CTGGGGCTCGTGGAGACACTCACGGTAACTGGTGAACTCAGCGGGGACCGTGGAGGACTTGGGCTACGCGACGCTGAAATGAGAACAATAATAATTATACAGTCATTAATTTGCCAGAAGCGAGGTAATGGATGAAGGTAGAGAGAAAAAGTCCATAGAGACTCCTTCATGCCTCAATATATGTATCACGTCATATCATAATGTAGATCTAGTCCTGGCGTTTATGTTGTGGTCGGGTGGAATCAATATAACATTTTGTTACCCAAGTCATATTTCTTCATACATCAAGAAAATGCATAGCGGTTTCCTCATGCTTTAGTATATTATGTGTTGTGGCACATGCTATATTGTAGATCTAGATCTAGCTTCTATATCGCATCGGGTGGCTTCAACATAGAACTTTGTTACCCATGTCTCTACGGAGCAACAGCAACAATATTCTAGCAATGGCATTCGTCATAGTGTCGCATTCAACACTCCATAAGTTAACAAAGACCACTGATAAAATGCAAGTTTCAGAGAGCGGTGTCGTCGCGCGGCTGATTTATATGTTACTGGCGGTGCTAATTCTCAACACATGGATAGCTACAGCAGCTTTTTCTTTTTTTAAGTTTGTGTAGGAGCCAAAATAGGAATCCTACTTATCCAGTATTTTTAAAAAAGTCTCCTACGGAAAACAGATTAAATTTTAATAACATTGCAAAACACAGTTGTCTTCGCTTGCTGAAATCCATAAATCTTGGTTTCTGCAAAACCTTGAACTTTGATTGTGGGTAAGGCTCCTGATAATTTACAAAATCTTTGAAAACGGAAAATGGACATATTCCTATTAACCGACGAAGTGCTGTATTTTTATTTATAGCTGATGTAACACGCCAAAAGGCGTGTAACTAAAATCTTTGAGAAACAATACACTCTTAAATGCAAAAAGGACTTTATTATACTTCACGAATTCACTTAAATTTCAACAGGCTATACTCTGACACACCAGTTAATTGTACTTACTCATAGATGTCGTAAATTGCAGCAGATTGTAAAACTGAAAGTCGATGCTGTTTAAGGATACAGGGAGTGAAATAATAAAATGAGACTTTGCACGTGGTGAATAAGAACTTCCAAAATCTGCAAACTTCTAAGAGTCTTAACTCAAAGTTCTTGAAAGCTTTCACGTGGATTAAAGTAAAAATACTCTTCAAGCTATAACCTAATGCATGAACTATGTCTACAAACTATTCATCAACGACTAGCGTCACTTACAAAGCCTGTAGGGCATATTAACCATTCACAGTTATCATAGGTATTTATTCAACACGCTCCAATTTCACTTTAGAATTTGAAGATGATCAATTCAACACAGCTCAATCTTATTTATATAAATTGAGGTGAGCAATCTCATATAGTTTAATCTATACGACAGACCATTCAACTGAAAACCAGCAAGACCAAAACACAAAGATGGTGAGAAGAAACGGATATTCAAACTTTGAAGTATCGATTTTCGTAAGCTGGGGCTTGCTAATGATTTGACATGCCAGTGTGTACGATTTCGGGTCAAGAACTTTGATTATCTGTCTTGCGCAATTCATCCCTCAGTGATAATATTCATCGGGGAACGATAGTCCAAGTAATCACGTAATCGACTTTAAGCGGGGTCGTCTTGTGAGTTGTAAATTAAAGTTATGCTGTTAACAGCAATCTCTGTCATCTCCGACATCACGTAAACAAGAATGATGCATTGAAACACAAGGATGGTGGCGATAACAATATCCCTTGTGAAATCGAGGGCACAAATTGGTGACCACGCTACTCGTAATAACGCCTTCTCTGCCCCTTCTCCTCCCCCCCTCCCCCCACCCATCACTCGTCACGCAATTATGCTCTAGCCTTACCATCTCAGTCTTTTGTTTGTTGTTGTTGTTGTTGATGTTATTGTTCTTCTTCTTCTCCTCCTTCTTCTTCTTCTTCTTCTTCTTCTTCTTCTTCTTCTTCGTCTTCTTCGTCTTCTCTCTGCTTTTTTTTTTCTTGTTAATCATTTGTATCCCAGAAATACTTTACGGTTATCCGTACATACACACGCCTACACCACAATCCTTCCCATCCCTCCCAAACGCACACACGCACATAATTAGCAAATGGCACTGGGGATGGAAGAAGTTGGCCACAACTGACGACATAATTATTTTCTTTTTCACCGGCAGCCTCAGTGTCCTTAGAGAAACGTTAAATTTTGATGACAGACTGCGCATGCGCACGAGGTAGTCCGGAGACCAGGATTAGAGCTACAAGAAACAAATGTCAGGTGTGGTTCCTCAACAAGCACGCCCTGATTTCTTCATTTCACTTTTAATCAGCCAAGATTTCCGGCGTCTCCTGCGTGAAAGGTTCGCTCAGGAACCACAGCTTTTGTTCAGATTGTTTGGGCGATTTGTATGGTCGATTAGGCTCTGATTGATCGCCGTCCGTAATGCCTTCAAACGGAAGTTTCAATCTCCTAAATGTTGTCAGTTAAATGTCGCGTTAGCCTTAGTGCTTTGCAATAATGCATTTTTTTAATGCACGAGATTGAGGTAGCAACATTTGACGCTGCGTGCAATTAATAAGTTTCTGGCATTTCATCAAAATGACTGATTCGCTGCCAGGTATCGAGAGATATCGCTAAGTATCGTGGCGGAGACATTATTTTCAGGACACTGTTATGATCTTGATATTTATGAAATCGGATTTGAGTGCATAGTAACTTGTGATTTTCACAAACTAGGTACTCGAATATCGCATAGCTTTGTAAAGCTATCCTTCTTTGTCCGCCTATCATGTTAGTAATAATGTTAATAATTTGCCTGCTCGATTGTTCTGACCGAACTTAATCAGAAACAACTTAATTTGAAATACGTTTACTTTTCCTCAAGGAACTCACTCTCATTTAAAATATTCAGTTTATTAAAGTGCATACAAATAGAGGAAGTAGATTTTATATATGTGTGATGTGGTGGGGGGAGGGAGAGAGAGAGAGAGAGAGAGAGAGAGAGAGAGAGAGAGAGAGAGAGAGAGGAGAGAGAGAGAGAGAGAGAGAGAGAGAGAGAGAGAAGGAGAGAGAGATGTATACTTGAACATATAGCCAGTGGTATTCAGAATAACGTCATAATAATTCTGAAGTGATTCAATCTTTCCTTGTGTATTTCAGGTTTCTTTTTCTCCCTTCATTTATGTTGATCATAGACCTGGACTGTAACCCATCACCCCAAATGTTAAAACGTCTCCTGGAACGAACAGTAAATTCCTTCTTTAACATTGTCCTTCTTTGTAGAAATTCGTGTGCGAAATTTAATGTCACCTCTTTAGTTCCGAAGTTCATTTTGCCCTGTGATTTACAGAAATATTTAATAAGCTGCTTAAATTTAGTGCGTGTTTGTGACCTTTTCTAAATTGAATGTACGAAGGTAGTCAATCTGTAATTCCGTCTCAGTCTGGCGTTCCACAAAACCAGTTGCCATATCTGAGCAACAGATGTAGGTGTTTCGAGGCATCAGGCAGTTTTTAAATTGCCAAATTAGTAGCAAACGAATGATAGATTAGATAATTACGATGTGTAATCATTTTTATTAAAATTAGTAACGAGATTTACATGTTGCTGTGTTCACTACGAATATTGGTTAAATTTTTAGATACCGTCTTATCTTTGATTTCGGGAAGCATCCGCTGTTTTGAGGAATTCATTATTCTGAGTGTTCAGCTTCATTTTTGCACTGTCGTTTTCGGGTGTTTTTCAGATTATTTCCTTCTGGTCAAATTTTTGAACATATGTTAACAATGTCTATACCAAGTAACTTCCCATGACAAAATTTTACTCCATTAAAAGGGTGGAAATTTCGCTTAAGTTTTCTTTACTCAGAAATATTCAGGAAAGAAAAGTCGTCATTATATTAAACTGAAAAAAGCCTGTGTTTTCATCCGCAACCGCAAAAACATACATTCTGTTCTCAATAACAACCTCCATCACCCATGATCTATTTTCATCAGCAACTGCAAACATACACACTGTCTTTTTTCTTCTCCAGTAACCACAATCCCAGCGGCTTGAGAAACTGAGTTATTCATGATTTCCCGCTGTGTCCTTAAATGTGATTTCGTGGAGGAACGCCGACGCTGGAGCTGAGCAATTCATTCTTGGTTGCTCTTTTTACTCTCTTGAGCAAACGTGGTGGATCAGAACAATCATTCTTAACCTTAATACTTGATCCAACGGTGACGCGATCATGAAATGACGGGTACAACCATTTCAGTACAACTTTTATGGGAGTGTCGTTCAGGGTGAGTGCAGATTTGTGACACACTCTCATAATGTCACTGATGGAGAATAATTCTGTTTTTCGTGGTAGACTATATGAGTAAAAAATCCATAATGTATTGTGTTCTTACGCTTCTATGATATTGGTTTTCCAGGTCAGATCTAGTATTTGTGAACTCAGATGCTCGAAACATCCTTAATGATGCATTATGTCAAGTTATGCAGTTATATTGTGACACACTTAAACAAAATAATATTATATCTTTATGACATTGATTACGTGAATTATGGTAGTCTGCAGGGGGTGTGGNGGGGGGGGGGGGGGGGAGGAATGCAAAGTGAAATATATGATACCATATACATTATATGTGATCATTCGTTGGAAAAGAAAATCTATTCTAATATGGAAGTAAAAGTGCTGCAACAAAATGTAAAGAGAAGAAAGGAGTACAATGAAATGATCGTCAGAAACGTACGCTGACGACATGATTTTAATTTGAATCCTTTCAGCCTAGAGAACTAAAGTAACCAGGGTCATGCAACCGAATGTTCTGAATCTTGCCTCGTATTGACCACTAGGTCTAAGATGTAAGATTTACGTCTCTGCTATGTCATAACCGACGGTCCTGAGCATCAGGAAGCTCCTAGAGTCGGAAGGATTAAAAGTGACGCAAACATACTATAATATATCGTCGCCCCGATGGAAAACTGTTGATACTTGAAACTACCAACCAAGCTATCAAGTGTGGTAACTTAACATCACTATAGCTATTCGAGTACGTTTTTACCAACCATAAGACTTGACAACCAAGTGTGAAAATGCGTTATCTTGTTTTCTATATGGAGAAGGGCGCCCATCTTTTCGCCGGATGTGTGTCTTTGCCACTCGTTCTATTAGGCATCAAAAGTTGTTTTTGGCCGAACATTTATTTACACCAGTCTTCCAGCGGGGCTTTTATACGCGTTACAACAGGGCGTCCGTTGTATCAGGAGAGCAATGTTTTATTCCATATTCATGTGGGCGAACCAGATGGGCTACTCGCAAGACACTCACGAAAACATAGCAGGTTTCAAGAGGCAGCCACCAACACATGGAGCGATTGAGTAGCAGCGGCAGTGTTCCATACCTCTCAGTATCAGGATACTGATACAGTGAGAACCACTAAATGAGCGCAGAAATTCTCCAGCTCACATATGAGGAGGGAATGCAAAGCTTCTTCATCGTTTCTTGGTTTACATACTTTCCCATTCGTTCTCTGTTGTTTTCCTCGATAGTCTTCCCATCCACACTTGTTGGCTTTCAGATTCCCAGTCCACTCTCTCTTAAATCTCAGCTGACAGTCTGGCTATTCACATTCTCCTGTCTTCATTCTCTCCATCCATTTCTCTTTGGTCTTCATTGACAGACTCCCACCCAGCCTCATCTATGTTGATCTCCCACCCAGCCAAGTCTATGTTGACCACTTCCCCATCCGGTTCCTCGACATTTGGCCGACGGACATTATACTCACTCGATAAGCTGGATGAATTTATTGCTTTACATTCCAAATACGGCGCACAACACCTTTGGTACAACTTTCAGAGACCGCATTTGGAGAAAGCCACCTCATCAGACCATAGCCTCGCTCCCTCAGTGTAGTCTATCTCGTATTTCGCATCACCTGCACAAAATGATGTTTGGCGAGGATGAGAACAATCGCATCAAAGCTCGCAGAGCATCTGAGCAAATGTTTCACCTGACCCCTCGCTGTGATCTCTATACCCGTAACAGCATGCCGATCCCGTCACCTAGGGAGGTAGTAGCGGAGACCACTTTGTCAACACCGTCAGAGAGATCAAGGCATCGTGTGTGGGCAAACAATACTGACACCGTTCTAAAGGCGACTTTGATAATTCCATCGCTTCTGTTGACCTAAAAGATTTTTCAAACACTGATAAAATGCAATAGCTACAATTATTATATTTGCTCTCCTAATAAAAGGTGTTGTGTAGCAAAAGTAGAGAGGGATTTTGACGAGTTTTCCCAAGTTTAGAAGTGAGTGTTGTAGAACGACATGAAAGTCAGGGAGGTGAATGAGAAAATCCTGGGTCAGTAACACGTTGTTTACCTGCCAATAACGGAACAAGACACTTGGGGATTCTCCAGCGAAGCCGTCATGCTGTGTCAGGCTGGTGTATTCAAAGATCATGATTAAAGTCAAATAAAAATAGCGGGATGTTGTTTGTTGTCCTCATTTTCAGTTTTAATTCCGTGCAGACAAGAAACAATCAGCTTGCTCTCGGTGACGATGGAAATGCCGGCGCGGAGGGTAATGTGACAGGGCGCGTCCGGAAGTTGACCTCGGCTGGGAGTTTCATGTAATACGCTCAGAAATGAAAAAAAAAATTCAGCTATCATAGACCACTCTCAATTATTATGCATGCCCGCTCATCCGGGCACGCAAGCCAACAATAAAAAAAATAACAACAACAACAAACAACAACAACAATTAATTCCTCTCTCTATCTCTCTACGAATATTGTCAGAAGAATACTATTGGCTGATATGGTCTGTTACATAGGCTTATATTGGCTGAGATGTCATTTACTTTCTGCAGCGAGATTTGATGACACATCCACACTACTAAATCTAGTTTAATTTACATTTTGCTTAAATTTAAACTGGAAGTGAGCTTTGTTTCCGTTATCTCAATTTCTCTTTCCCCCCACTTGATGACTTAATTTCAGGCAACATTGTATTTACTATGTTAAGATCACCGGATGTTCATACTTGTTTATAATTGAAACTTTTTTCATGCTCTCGAAGAGTTGCGATTAATCGGAGTTGGCTGTTTCACCGACGACTCTTCCTCCTTAGCCACCTGCACCATCACCACTTTCACTAACAGCCTGACAATCAAACATCTGCACTTGAGGCAGACCTCTCATTGTTCAAGAGGTTTTCATCGATAGTCCGCTTATACCACATGGGATCGAACAGTAACATAGAAGATGAAGAGGCATTGTAAGTATTGGGGCTGTACGTCTCTGGTTAGTTTACATAATAATAATAAATAGTAAGAATAAAGTGTATTTGTATAGCGCCCAATGCCCGAGGTGGGCTTTAGGCGCTTTGTCATTTAAACATTCTCTCAGATATGTACGCAAGATCACTTCAGTACAATTAATATGAGGAAAAATTCGTACCTAAACAAAACACACACACACACACACACACACACCCACACACACACACACACACACACACGCGCGCGCGCGCGCGCGCTTGCACGCACGCATATACATATGCGCGGGCACACACACATACACGCACACATACACACACGCATGCACACATATTCATACACAATAATATAGATATATTCAAAATTAGTGAATGAGTCATCAAAATGAGTCAGCTTTGTTTAACTAAGAACCAAAATGTTTACTGAATAGATGTAACCCCTTGAATGCAGCCAGTGAGTTGAAATTTCGAATGTTACGGGGCAGGTTATTATACAGAGATGGTCCTATGGTCCTATGGTCCTATGGTCCTATGGTCCTATAAAACTAAATGCTCGTTCCACGAATTCCTTTGTCCTAGGCTTTAAAAGAATAAGAAAACGTAAAAAAATTTCAGAACGTAAGGATCTAACTGGCATGCGTTTTTCCAATAACTTTAATAGGTAGGAAAGGGAAATACCATTCAGCCTTATAACAAAGCAGAAGAATTTTGTATTGTATTCTTGTTCACAGTGGCAACCAATGTAGGGTTTTCAGAAGAGGTTCGAGCCTTCGTTTTTCAAGGATTACACGGGCCATGTTATTTTGTACCTTTTGCAATTTATCTAATTTCTCTTCATTTACACCGGCCAGGAAAGAATTACAATAATCCAAGCGTAATAAAATAGATGATGCTATCAGCGTTTTTGCGGCTGATTCAGTCAAGTATAGTCTTAAGGCACTAATTCTTCTGAGTTCAAAATACATGTTTTTTTACAAGTTGATTTATGGTAATTGACATAGACAGTGTATTATCAAAGATCACTCCGAGGTTTCTAGCTTTTTCATGTAGCTTTATCTCACTGCCGCCTATTTTGAAGAATGATTCATTGAGAGATTTGACTTTTGTATCGGTGGAGCATAAAATTACTTCTGTCTTGTCCTCATTCATCTTTAATTTGTTTAACGTCATCCAGTCCGTAACTGCTTCAATGCAAATTTCAGCATTAGTAATAAGGCTACTCAGGTCTGTCGGTCCTGACGACATATTATAGATCTGCGTGTCGTCTGCACCATGTGATCTTATTACAGAACCTAGAAAGTGTACATGGTATACAAAATCGGCCCAAGGACGGATCCTTGAGGCACACCGAAATTTATCACATCACTCTTTATAGGCTGGGCAGCATTTGGTGTTTGGTGTTTTGCTTAGATCTAGGATTTTTGTTTCTTAAATGCTCCAACCACTTTACTGGAAGAAGATAGGACATTATGATACACGATTAATTTTGACTATACAGCATTGGCCCTAGAATTGTGAAGCTGCGGGTTATTTTAGAGATTATTTTGTTTTCTTTCCAGATATGTAATCTGAAGTCTTCACTTCCGTGTAGGTGTGACCAGAGGCGTAGCGTGAGTAATTTATCAAGAATCCAGGATGAATAAAACCGAATTCCACTAGTAAATTTACAATATAATTACATTGCATTTAAAAAGAATTTTCTCCAGTTTGTGAGATTTAGTTGTGCATGGATAAAAAAGAATAAATGTATGAAAACACCGGAAAAGTAAAGAGAAGAGAAAAAAAAATAGACTCCAGTAAAGTTCATTCTGCGCCAGACAGCCAACTCGCTTAGCCATTCAACCACTGAGCCTCTGTAAATGATGGCTGACTGAACGATACCCTTCTCAAAGATCACTGGCCTTAGGCTGAAGTTTCCGAAGTGTATGGTGGCAGATTTCAAGACAAGGCGATCATGACAGGATACCAGATAAAGAATTTCGAAATTTGCTAGTTATACAAACCTAGTTTGGAGTGGGGCGCGTAAGGTAAACTATCAACGAATACCGTTCATTTAGAAATCCCATGAGTATGGCTCAGATTTGAAATCAACACGCAATCACGTTGTAAAGGTTGTTGTGGTAAACGTAAATACCCATGACTTGACTTAGTTCGGTCTTGGACTCTTCTGCGCTAGATATTTTAAGCTGTACTGCTTTTCGATCTTCCAGTTTTCTGTTCTCCCTATCCCGCGACTAAAACATACAAAAAAGTATGTAAGGTAAGAATTATAATTATATATTTTTGAATATTTTTAAAAATAGTATTAGACCCGTAAATGCGGATGGTAAACGAGTTACACATTTTATAGTTCCATTAGATCAATGTCGAGTTATTAGACTATGTCGTTTTTAATAGGTTTTCACGATAATAAGTTACACTCACAATGATGTTGAGTTAGAAATACATAATAATATGTTCATTGGAATTGAATAAATTTATGCTTTTATTCGAGTAGGCCTACTTAAGTCTTTGCTTAAATTCTGGGGCATTCAGTGAATACCTTGAATATTATTACGCTACTACACTGAAATTATCAACCTATGTCCCCCACAGTATCTGTTGTGTCTGTGGCCATACAGTAGAGCTTTCCCTAGGCCGCAGCATATGTGTGTGGGATGATGTCTCTTCTGATCACCGTCAACCTTGATCTAGGTACACCAGGCTCGGGTGAAAGACGAAGCCATAGGTTTGTGTACACGGCGTAAGAAGCCCGCATGGATCAAAGAAGATAAACCAAGAACTGAGAACGAGAGAGAGAAGATTCTTTCATCTTTCGCCTTTTTGCCAAACGTTAATTTTGCCGAGCGAAAATTAGAACAGGCGCTTCACATCAAAGCAGAACAAATGAAACGCTAAAACATTGTTGAAATGAAAAAAAAATCCCTGTTCGTTTACAAGAACCCAATGTTCTCTCTGTTCGCACACGCCCCGTCGATGTTCTCACAAAAGATCATAAAAAGACGCACTATTCATGTGTGAAATGTAACTACATGGTAGGATCTGAGCGACAGGTAGCTTTTAAACTTACGAGATTAGCATTAAGAATATGCTTCAGAGAATGTTAATATTCTGCACGTACAGTCTAGATCAGAGTCGGGAAAGAATACCACAACCCAACTCAGTCTTGGGCATCCATAAGGAAACATCGAATAAACTAGAGCTGAATAAGAGGGCTAATACTGTATTCCTAGTAAAACATTAGATGCTTTGAAAACAAATCCCTTGGGCGATATATGGCATCAGCACACAGTTTACACACCTACACAGCAGTTACCCCTTCGCACCTCTCCAACCTTACTTTGACAGAGACGGGTGGCAAAGTCCCATTTCTCACTACAGGTACAAGTACGTAGACTAGGAGGGCCCTATTTGTGGTGTGAGGCACCTTGCTCTGGCCCATCCGCCCTGCCAACCCTAGCCACACCTGACTACACCCCTTCTTCCTTCCCCTGAACCGCATCTCACTCCCCTTGACAAACAGAACGGGTTTACGTAGGCAGTGCTTGACGTTACACTGTTCCCAAAGCTTCCCGATGTAGACATCCTTGTATCCGATTCATAGTGGCGACAATGGGAGGAAACCTTAATTTTTGCCGTCAGTTTTAATTCATATAATTATTACTGGCAGTAGCAGTATTTTATGACAATAACGGCATATTGTCCAAGTTATTAGTGAGTAAATGAGAGGATGAATAAAAGAAAATTTTGGTCGGGAATAAATGGCGTTTCTATTTATTATGTCCATCAGAAAATATGAAAGTAAACAAATCGACTGTGCTTCCATTAAGATGTTCAAGGACAGGAATAAGACGGGAAGTTCAAACCGGTGGTGTCAAGGTACAGTACTTCCCTTCCCCATAGAGCCGGTGAAAAATTTGGCCCCGAAAATCCTAATCCAGCAACTGGCCGAGATTACTTTTTAGTCAAGCCATGACGTCAGATAATGAAGGCGGTGTTGTCGTAATTAGCCTAACCAGGGATTTCTGGATGGCTTTCTAGTCATGGTGTCTTTTTAGCTTGATGTCAGTAGTTTTGTTCTCTCATCCTATCCGCCTTGTGTTCATAATATTGATCGGATTGCTTTTCTCTAACTCACCATAAATGAGGAGCAGCCATTGTGTAATAGGTGGATCACTTTTCAGCCCATTTTCTCTGAGATACAAACTGCCTAAATATCGTCCAAAAATGGAGTATTCCTTCATTCACATTTCGTGCCATTCGCTTCCAGTAAAGAAATAAATTTGAAACGTTTCGTCCTATTTCCTATCTCTTGGGGATCCTGAAACTAGAAACTCCTGACAAAATTTACAATGTGTAAATGAGATTAATAATAATTTGATCATCCAAAAGGGAGACGCGCGTCATCCATAGATTTAAAAAAAAAAAACCAAATTAGGAAAAAACCGATTTCTATCGCGCGACTATACAGGCTAGTGAAATACTTTCGGTCCTTAATGCTTTCTTATCCTGAAAATGTCAACCAGTAAACAGCAAAGCTCAAAAAGTGCAGAGGGGAAAATCTGGAATCTTACAAGAAATGCTCACATTTTTTTTTAAAGAAGTCGACATCTAGTGACTTTACAAGCGATTCGAAATGTGCTGTGTCGTGAGACAGCACCTAAAATGAGGATACGGAGTTATTGGTTATTCAGTCAGGTGTGACGTATAATAAATTAATTAGAGACTATATGTAACGCGTATAAGCCCTGTGCTGCTGCTAGATCTAGAAGGACCTTGACAGACCCTTACGTCATCCCTGAGGATCATCAGGGTAGATCACAAAACAGTGGCTGCGGCTAATTATTAGAGGACCGGATCATTAGTAGAACGAATCTGTTTACTGGCAGAAGGAGAACAAGGTCTATTTCTCTAACAACTAATAGACTGTCTAGATCGCTCTCTAAGCTCTTTTAAAAATAAACAGTTTTGTGCACGTTTGTTAAATAGTAGTGGAGAAGCGTTCTGTTTATTATTATTATTATTATTATTATTATTATTATTATTATTATTATTTCGAGTAACACCCGTGCTGTGTTGCTAGATAATTTCAGACTCTCCCAACTTCCAAGTCCATTATTTCTACAAAAAAAAAACAAAAACCAGGCTGTATCAGTAGCTCAGTTTCTGGACTCCACTGCCTAATTCAAAACAAGAGGAATGTATGAGAGATAATTGCTCTGCATGGCATATAATAATATATCAAAGTTATAAAAAGCTGTAAATCTTTGGGACACGGATGATAGAAAGTAACTGTATGATTGTTCTCTAGTTCTGATCATTTATTATAAGCTAGCTATACATCCATAATACACAAAAGAAAACCCTAATGAAAAAACAAACACATAACTAAATACATGTAGATTCATATACCTCTTTCGCGTTTCCACTTCCATAAACGCATAAATAAGTGTCATTTATTTGCGATCTTGTTAGTATAGTCTGTCATTGCTTACCGGATAAGCCGCAAGATTTTTAATGTAATGTAATTGTTGAGGCAGTCTCAGTAATCCCCTCTACCCTCAACACACACAAGCACTCGAGCGCACAGACAGAGAGAGAGAGAGAGAGAGAGAGAGAGAGAGAGAGAGAGAGAGAGAACGAGAGAGAGAAGAGGGAAGCGACAGAAAAAATTTTCTTCGGCGATTATGCAGTTTTTTTCTTCACCCGTGGTGGAAAANGGGGGGGGGGGGGGGGGAGAGGGGCTACGGAACAAGCGAGGGCAAAGAGAGCCGACTGTGAACAGTGCTCAGCGAGACTTCGTTTCCCGAAAACTGATATGTAATATTTTGCGTGCGCAAAGAAACTGACACAGCTCTATTTGATAATGAACATTGCCTTGCTCCATTGTGGTGCGCATGCATTGCAGACACTAATTGGTTCTCAGCGTTTCAACCGATTGAAATAAGAAACCTCATCTTCAGTTAGTGATATTCTAATGAAGTCATCTCCTCCTTAGCCCTTCGCAGCTTGATTCCCTCACCCTCAACGACCCGTCCCGCCCTCCCTCCAACCCAGCTGTTTTGCCTCTGGGAAGAAATTCCCTGCCTCGTCCCTCTGTGGATCGCTTTGGTGCAGTATTCCAGTATCTGACTCCAATTATCGAATAATACCAAGTCTTTGAGATGATGCCAAAGAAAGAGCATGCTCCATTAGATTACACCCTTGGGACGGAAATAACATGCACTGTGCCACAATTAGGGCATAGATCCTTTATATGCATTCCTATAATATATACATATTCTGCACCTTGAATGAAAACAAAATATTCCATATTAGTGATGTCACTGTTTACAAAAAAAAAGGGTCTCGTTTACTCACAACCACGCTCTGATCAGATAAGCAAGTTTAGCACCAGTCGGAAGTCAGATATTCATTGTCCATCTGTGAATCGAGAAGCCAGCGCTGCCGGAATTCCGGCCTCTTGTCGACTGTCCCCAGGGTCCGGAAGCCCGTTCGTTCTGTCAAAACGTGAATGGCCGTGATTGGATTTCCGGGGAACATCAGGGCAACTCAAGTGTCGCCTGGCCAATTGTTTGGCTATACATTTTACTTAACGATTGATGTGACCAAATAAGATTTCGGGAGACAAATGAGCACGTGAAACTAAGTCGTAAACCACGCCTCGATGGAGCGAGGGGAGAAGAAGAAGGGTTCTAATTTGTGGAAAGATGTAGATCATCAGGCTAGTCTTTAAGCTGATTTCTCCTGCAAGATCCACCGAGTCCTTTCCTTTCCCTCCGCAGTTACACGGCGCGATGGTCCTAACCTTATAGAGTTAATCTGGATTTCCTTTGCCAAAGTCGCTAAAAGTGCCTTTCCTATCATCGATCAATAAAGTCTTGCTTGTTCAAGTAAACTACAGTGTGAAATATTCTCAGAAGCTAGACAATTAAAATTGTGCATCTCCATGAGTCCCTGAAAAATTCCTCCGCAGCTTCTCCGGGAAAATTAGGGGCGAGCTAAATGTAAAGAAGGTCTCATCTTTAAGAACTGAATACAAATAAGGTTTTGTTTATATTAGTTTTCAGCTCATGTCTACCACAAAAGAAATCCGTATTTGTTGATGTACACTATTGTATTCCACACGAAGAAAGTCCGCAGAAAAACCAGATCGCTAACAGCCTTTTTATTAATTATTAGCATGAAAGGACCTAAGTCCTTTGGAAAAAAAAAGTAACCAAAAACTGTCATTATATGCCAAAGTTTTGAGCTCGAACATGAATTCAGATTCATACACTGACATCAGAACCGGCCTAAAATTCTGAATATGATACCAACATTTGCATTTGACCTAATTTGTAGAATATGCTGTTGCAGTTCAACTTGAACGAAAACTATAATTACTTTCTTGGTAAATGGACATTGGTTTGGTTGGTTGTTTTTTTATGGTATTTATAGCTTCCACGGCAGTTGCCCTATTCAAAGACTTCCAAACAATCCAAATTTACTTCCCTTACACGAAAAAAATCAGGGATGAGTTTTTTTGTGGTTTTTTCGCTGGTTACGAATAATAAAAATAATAAATGATAAAATCATTTGATAAAACTTGATGTATATTTCATAAAAGTTTGTTTCATACTGGTTTTACGAAATTACAAACTCCAGGATCTTGTTTACGGATTCAACACACAAGTTCATATCGAGTCCACAAGTATGCTCAATTTCCATTGACATTAAGTGAAATACAGCCTAGCGACCCCTATCCGGACACAATTGATAGGAAAATTCTAATCAGGACTTAAACTTACAAACCACTGAGGCGCAAAATAGCTGTAATCGTGTTAAAGCGCCGTAAAACTCTAACTCAAACAAACATTTGTTTCAACAGTATAACAACAGAGAATTCCGAAGAAGAGATATCCCCGGAAATCATAAGATCCCTTTTGTGTGGTTAGTGCTAAACATGTTACAATTAGATCCATTGGTGCTAGGCTGTGGTAGCAATTCGTGGAATTTTTAGAAATATGAGATGTTGGATAAGCAGGCAGTAAGTACTGAGGCATATGAACTTGTTGTGGTGCCAGCGCACTAGGTTAGAGTTTGAACTGGAAACATGTTGAGAAATATACACTTACCCACGAAACGACTTAGATCTAGTTACTAGTACTGAAAAACAGAACGCATGAAATGAGTTTGTATGTGTGTGTTGGGGGGGG
>JAWQUT010000160.1:1087684-1105601 GCA_033807755.1 Ellobium chinense
TTATTTAAATGGCAATGGAATATGTTCCACGCATAGCAGCTGGAGACACAATTCAAAACAGGGACTAACGAAGGCCTAGTATTAGAATTGTGTTGTGGCCATCAATTTCCCTTTTCTGCCAATGACGCGTCATAATATTAATCCTGCAGGTACTCGCTTCGTTTGGCTATTTATAAAACACACATCTTTTTCCATGACAGTTCATTATTTTGATGAACCATAATTCTGCACCTATCCCACTGATTATTTAAGATGTATGTAATACGTTTCACTCTTTTTTATTTTTTTTTAACATTGCTGTCATTGAAACATTCTCGTGTGGCAACAGTAATCAGATAATATTTTATCCTACACTTTTTTGTGTTTTTTTTTTTGTTTTTCCAACTCCCAAAACATGACTAATTACATCTTTTTAATGTTTTTAATACGAAATCCTGTTCACACAAAACGTTTGTGTGGCTCGTGCAGTTCTCTTCATCGATTCCACCGTAAATCACAAATGTTCTGGGGTTATGTAAGTCGTTGGATCTCTTAACCTGTGTGGCACCAAAAGATGTAAGCCTTGATAGAATTTAGAATGCGATAAAATTGTCCGATTTATATCCAGCCACTCACAAAACAAAGTTTGGACTACTTAAATGTCCTCTCCGTCCAAACGTCCATCATTATACAGTATTGGTCGTTGAAATGTTAGAATGAAGAAGACACTGCCAACAAATGTCCACCGTGTATATTTTACTAAGCTTTAACGTGGTAAAGATGTCCTAAATCTCAGAAATATCTATACTAATAACTTTGGCGGAATAACATCTGTGATTAGTTGCACCTCTCATGCGTAAGTTCTAAAGAAAAGGAAAATGTGGGGAATTGTTTTGAGATGATATTTTATTCAGGATACTACTAGCGAAATGTGGTTATTGCTGACAGGACATGCTGCGGGATAGCAACTGTTGGATCATAACTTTCGGATTGATTATGTACTCTCACCAAATCTGATGGGTGTCTTCTAACATATCTTTCAGTTTAGTTCAAAAATATCAGAAATATTTTACCAACATACTTACTCTGATAGACACGCCCAAAAAAAATAAAAATGGGAAACTAACAGAGCTGGCCAATATCTGCAGGTGGAACTATCATGTTCTATATAACATTTCCCTTTAAATGATTCCTGAAGTTGTTTAACAGCTCATGACAATTAAATTATCAGCAAGCTTTTGATAATGGTGATAACAATACCATGCAAACAGTGCCCATCTGTTGTATGGGACTGCTATGGTTGAGCAGCAATTTTGTAAATCAGAGTGGCATACCGACAACAAGGACTTTATGTAATAATGCTGCGATCTGAACATGCATCAAACGACCGGAAGAAGTTCAATGTGGTAGGTGATCCGAAATACCCCACCTTTTTTTTTTTTTGACATAGGCAAAAAGTTACAGAAAACACACTTTGCCAACCTCATTGGATTCAAATGCAAGCAGAAACACTGTCGTTAACTAGAAAATGTCTATAATCCATGAAATATAACAACAGATAGGCTGTGAACAAAGACGTCAAATGTGATGATATTTTAGGGTAACAAAGGTTGAAATTGATCACACAAATTTCAAGATTTTAAGTGATTATTTTGTAGCCTCACATGCTGAGCTATGCCGACGATGTACGCGGGCAGGGGAGAGAGTGAAGGGGAGGGGTGCCGCTCACAGATCGGGGCAACTAAACTCTTACATTTTTTTAAAGGATGAAACTGAGTCCAAGGGAGTCCTGTGATCTAATGGTAAAGTTAGTGGAAAAGTGTGTGTGTGGGGGGTGGGGGAAGGGNAATATACGTGAATAATGGAGTGGAGTGAAAGAGTATGAGATAATATAATTATAATCATCTCATGCACCAGCTTTCGAGGCAAATCTGTACTCCCCAGAAGGAACCTCACTGACCCAGCATAGTGGACAAACCCATAAAAAGACAAAGATGAAACTGTTAGTTAATAATAATAATAAATAAATAGATAAATTGATAAATAAATAAATAAATAAATAAATAGTTCCAGTGCATCCATTTTGTGCGCTGAAAGGGCGAGGGCAGTGGATATCACGACACTTGAATAGAACGGCCTGTGGTGAGCAAATGCGCAGAGTAATAGTTTTGGGTCTCAGGGTGCTGTTTTCATATTTCCGCTATGAATTATCTCACCCTGAGGCATGCTTCTCTTTCCCTCCCCCTGTACATGAAATAGCGCTAAATAAATTTTCTTCCAAATCATTGATCATCCTATCAAATTTGAAGCTTTTAGCCTTTTGCAGACGTACAAAGCTAGAAATCGCACTGCAATGCACCGGACTAGAACATGACAGATTTAGCTAAAGCACATCACCGCTAGCGCAGTGGCATTTTTATTGCCCCGCAGCACACTGCTCAGTGCCTACAGTACATTTCTTGAATAGATCAGACTACGATGAAAAGCTACTTTTCAAAATTTAAATTTCATTTCAAGGGCCCCTCTAACTCGCCGGGGGCCCTAACTGCTTTAAGTGGGTTTAAAGATAGAACCCCTACGACTTTTTTTATCGCATTTTTTGTTATCCCACCAATGATGGGAGATGTGCGTCAAACTGTGTGGATTTGTATACCAGACACACCCAGCCACAAACAAATAAATCCGGCCGTCAGTTACGAATTTTAGACTACATATAAATCTAAAACGTCTGAACGTAACGGAACTTTGTGTTCGGAAAAACGAATTTAATTATTCTATGCCATGTTTAAAAAATAACGGATAGGGTACATGATATCATAATGCATTTTACTATCCACATTGACGAAGAAATAGAATATGTATGTTGTGTTACTTGGGAATAGCCCATTTTAACACAGATTACCAGAATTAATTAATTTCGACATAATGATTCTTAGAAGTCATCAAATAACTGCATCTCCTATATGTCCAGGGAAGCTGAGAATTTTTCTTTGGTTGTTTAAAGAACTCGCCCGAGGTATAAAAAAGAAGAGAAAAAAAGCATGATGGGATACATCACTGATTTGAAAAATCGCACGCTTCACGTCAGAGCGCAGTTTTTTTTTTTTCTCCGAATTTCACATTTCGAGTCTATACTGCGTAGAGACTTTGCGCAAGGCTAATTTATTATCCATCCGAACACTACGGCGAAGAAAATTGATACAACAACGTCTAGTACTTGAAATCTTAAAGTACATCCATGTGAGTAGAAGTAGTGTCTCTCCACGGCCATTTGTAGATAGGCGGGACTCACCTTCCCACGGCAATGATCGGTTAGGGTAGCTTTAACAGTTTATGTATGGTTGAATTGTCATGGACAATTGTGATGTTGTTAAGCGCACTGTTGTAGCACTTTTCACCCTATGATCTTAACAACAACTATAAGTTACGACACATTTAATCACACGTGTGTCAAAATATTAAAAAGAGCAAACGCCTAGTTATATATGATATTTGTAGCAGCGCAAAATACACACAAAGCCGGAAATAAAACGTCTCTCTATAAGGATAGTTTACCCGAAAGATCCATTCCCAAAGCCAGTTACAATATCTTAACACTACACCGTGGTAAACTGTCTTAAGCAGCGTTTATTAATTTCGATCAATAGAAGCCAATTTGCAAACACATCCACAACATTGTTGCATGATAGGTGTATAAAGGTTATGTAATTAAAACCCCTGTTTTTCATATCTTTTGTCACCTCAAATATTGGTGGAAAATATCACTATCAGTATAAATATTGAAGACCACGATGCATTTATTTGTGTCTCACCTTATAATCTGTCTGCATTTATTGATGATGTATAACAGGAATATTTAATTTGATGCTGTCATCCCACGCTAGGCCAGTGAATCAAGGTTATTCTAATAAGCTGAGAGCTTTGTGAACACCAGTACCTCTATTTCTTATATTCGTACTTCCTACAATTGTTTGAAGATTGTTGTTCTTGTAGTTTTCTTTTATATAAATAAAGTATATATTGACATTGCACGGAGATAAACTGCCGAAAGCAGTGTTAATTTTCAGTTCTTTTAATCATTTAATGGATGTCTTCTTTGTCTTCTTGAAATTTAGATCTCTGAGATGAACTCAGGTTTACTGAAATTGATGCCCCCCCNCCCCCCCCCAAAAAAAAAGAAGTTGCTCAGTAATTTTCTGACAAATATGTGATGTTATCATTCTTTAGTGTGTTTGAATATGCGTGTCTGCTTCGTAGTAATATTTTGATTAAATAAAAAATCAACTCCTTTCACTTTAGCGTTCATCTATGAAATAAACTTGATCAAGTTTTAACATTCCGAATATATCAAGAAATTAATTTCCGTTGATGCTGAGATTTGTTTCATTTTCATCAATACATACATTATACACGCTTCATTCAAAAGAAGTTGTACCAATGCCATTAAGTATCTTATTATCTCCAACACAAAGAGCTGACCAGTGTTTACACATACACAAATTTCACGTTTCATCAGAACATCGTCATCAATTAAAACCACTGGATGAAAACAAGTCTTGTTTGTAACATTATGGCCACGACGTGATGACAGAACGAGTAAGATGTATATTGTACAGTGTAACCTCTATATAGAGTACCCATTTAATAAATATACTTTGTCATGAAGTAAAAAACCCACGGATTTTATATTGTCATATCACTTCGTTATTCAGGTACACGATATTAAGTACACTTCAATAAAGAATTATACGTTTTCTAACCAAAGCATATTTTGTAGTTTATATACTTGTTGAGTATCTGCTAAAGAATTCTAGTTTGTGCCTGGATTTTGTCCTCCATTTTTTTTCTTTCTTTTGTGGGTCCTTTTGTGTGCTAGATTTTGTTGGTTTGCATTAAATTTTTCTGATAGGTTTGTTCTAAAGAACTGTTCTCTTCACTTCAGAATTTGAACAAGATTTGATCATTTTACTATACTGTCAGATCAGAAAATGTTCTAGATTTATTATTACTTTTGATTATGATCACGTGGAAGCCGCTGATGCTATTGATAATGATAATAACTATGAGCATGAGAATGATAATAAAGCATCATTTAGACAGGACATGCAAACAAAATCAGTATATTACAGAAGAAGGCATTGGTGATTAGCATCTTACTCCAACGTCCACTGAACAAACGGAGGATGGTTTCTATCAGAAATTAATACTTTTTGCATCAATGTTTCCTTGTACCATTCCACCACTTCCAGTGGTGACAAACATTCACAACGCATATCGAAAAACCATATGGCTGAATGTAGTTTCAGGACTGAAATTAATCTAATCTAATTCAGGGCTGAAATTAATCTACTCTAATTCAGGACTGAAACTAACCTACGGCAATGCTAAGGGTTTTGGGATCATCTCGTCAAATCACTTTCCAGACAGGACACTTTGGAAATTTATTTAAGCCTGCCTGCCTGGTTCTACTTGCCCAATGATGGGGATGATAAGTGGAATTTGTTAAATTGAAATCTCTTCGCTAATTAAAAATAGGAACCAATTTAAAAGAGAGGGAACGCTTTCGGACTCATTTTTTTTTCACAATATCATTAAAAATAAATTCTTGGTGAACCAATTTAAAAACAAAAACCAAAAAAAAATATTACTCAATTCAAAGTCCACTGATTCCAATGTTGCAGGAAAAAAAAAACAACCACAAAAAACTAAGATAAAATTTAAAGCATATTACTGGACAGACGTAATCTATAATTGCTGCAAGTTTCATTGATAGATAACATATCTTTGTCACTGCAAACAATCTAAAAGATGCACAGAATTTGCTATTGTTAGATAGTTGTTTTAAATTTAACAGCTGTAAAGTAATATTTAATAATAGCAGCAAGATATTGGAAACTTCCAGCATTACAAGACAATATTCATTTGCTAAAGTTCGCAAGCTTTCAGCTGCATAACATTTGAATTATTGTTCTTTGAAATTACATTAACTTTTCCCGGCCCACCCGATATACTTTTCTCAGGAAAAGGCAGTAGAAAATTAACCGTTGCTCAAGTTACTAGCAATACCATTGTATGCTTCTGAAATACTCATATTCCATTTCCCTTCTTTTTACTATTATCGTCAGTGCTAAAGGAAGCACACTAGTATCAAATCTGAAATTATGTCAACATAGTTGAGGAATTTGAGGAAACGAAATGAATGCAGTAATATTAAAGCCTGAATAAAATAATGTGCTATTCGGCCTTTAAACGATTATAGTATATAACTGTCTAGCAATTTGCGGGTTGTATCTGTCTCATAATACCAACTAGCACTGATACCAGACCTCTAAAGAACAATGTGAGAGATAAAGAATACTCACCAGTCCTGCAGTGCATATCTATAGGCTGAGGTACAAATACCTCTTCCGAAGTTGATGTCCGTGAATATGACGCCATGACACTACTGGGATCAAAGTGTGGTTTCCACTGTTCCTCTCTGGCCCTGAAATATCGTTCATGATTCGCCTTAAAATGTAGTAGTACGTTACGTCAGTCTATCTAATATCAATTAATAAAAAAAAGAAAATGGTTAACCAGTTTGTCAAATACATAAAAGTCGCGCTGAAAGCAGTTTCGACCCAATTAGTTGTGCGCGGACTAAGCATCTAAATTTGCTTTTTTTTAAGGATGGGAGGAGGAAGGTTAGGCAGTGTGATTCCCCTTCTGTCTTTAAATTTAAATTGTATGCCGGAGGGCTCCATTCACAAAACAGTTAGTCTTTATTGATTGCAAAATTATTCAGTGCCATAAAATCGATTATTCGAAAGATTAAACAAGTTTTCTAAAGACAATAAAATCAAAATCAGTGGAGCTGACAATGTTTCATCTCAAAGGTGTCTGAATATGCTTATTTTGGAAATCGATGTACATCCACTGCAAGAGAGACAAGAGTAAGCTTTGAAGCCTATAGCTTTGTCAGATCTAGTCGCCACTGAGTAAAATGTTTAAAGATAATTACAGTTGCCTGACTACAGGTGTTTTGTGCTAACAGAAATGACGATACTAGCGAATGGGTCTGGTGTCGCCTTTGCTTGTTGAAAATGCATATGCAAGCTGTGGCTGCTGGCTGTTTGTTGACTTCTCTGAGGTACTCCGGTTTGACACATTTATATCACTGATTGGCGAGGGAATACTATACCAAGACATCAGCCGTCGTCGCCACCGCAAATTCAGTCTCCGAATCCTTTGGTAATTGCTGACTTTCACGGCTCCATCAATCTCATAGGGACGGACCACGCTCACATTAAAGGGGCGGGTTGAAAGCGCACGACAACTTCCACGCGATAAATGTATCGATTGTACGGATGCTTTCCCTCGATGCGCCTCACGACACTACGTTCCTCCCCTCTCGCCTCTCCTTTAGTATCAGTGGCATCTAAGCAACAGCGACTTAACAGAAAAATACTGACTGAAATGTTGAACATAACGGAAATCACGGACACTGAGTTCGCACACTGACACTCCAAAATTTTGTCGCAACACCGGAGTGGTCACTATTACGTGCCATTAAAAAAGTTGAAAAAAAAGTTGTTGACTTCTTGTAGCATGTAGGTCACTTAAATATTGTGTTTGAGTTTGGCACCTAGAAATACACTAACAGCATACTAGCGTTTTCCGATCATTAGCAGATGCTTTATCGGTTTACTTCCTGCCTGTAGCAGTAAGTTATGTGCCTGGCGATTATCGACCACTAGGTGTCAATCTGCCACACCCACTTGTTCTCTCGTGAAAACGGCATTCATCATTTGATACTTGGCACGTGTCCCCGAGATTCTCAGCCTCTGATTGGTCGCAGCCGCCGTCAGTTTGTCCCGCGACGTGCTAAGCCTTGTATCGTCTCTGTCAGCTTTCAGGCCGAAGTGGAAGTCACGCAGTCGTCACATCTGACCTGAGTGCCGAACAAACTATTTTTCATGTTACGGGTAAACTAGTGTATCCAAATTTCTTAAATCTGACTGCTTGTCCAACCTCGTTTGTGTATCCTATTCTTTGTTTGTATAAGCCTCAGCTCTCTGCTAGTATTTGAAAGTCTCCTTCCTCCTTTTATTGGGGGTGGATTATCACATGTAAATGAGGGAACGGCCAGTGAAAGATATGGCCACAGTTTCTCAAACCTGTGAGAATGCCTTAATCCACTACAAGTATTTATCTGCCATACTTTTCAACTAAAACGGTGGCGATTAATATTTTGAAAGCATTTACTCAGCATGAGTCTCAGTTCGTCACGTTTTAATCTTCCAAAACACCATGACTGAATTTGAGCATAGTATTGATGTAGGATGAACACTACAATTGAGGAGCAACATACACGAGAAACATCTCATTTTGTATTATCACAGATGAGTCTGTGCACAATAGATTCATTATTTCCCATCATGGTTTTATTATTTGCGGGCTTAACTGTATCGTTTTACACTTTTTTTTTCATATTGCATCATTGTTTGTTAACACTGAACTGAGGCTGAAGTACTGGTGCCTGCACGCGATTTCCTCTGAATAATTACAGTTTTCCTATCTCCCTTGGTTGAGCGATCGAACAATGACTTATGCATGACTTATGCAATGTAAAATTAAAATGTAAGAGAAGATAGCTGTATTATTTCATACATTTTATTATTAAACGTAGATCCACGCACCTGTGCATAATACTTTCCACGTAATGATCAAACGATAGATAGATTCATCCCATGGCTTCAAGTCACTGCGTTTAACAAAAATTGTTGACTCACATAAACCCTATTCTCTCCGCCTTGTGATAGGTCATTACTGGTACAAAACTGATATGTTATTTTAAACAAGCATTATATCTTTATCCGTTATACTCTCATACAAAAGTGAACACTTTACAGTTTTAAGCATAGATTTAGCTTTTCCATATGGGAAATCATGCTGACAATTTAAAACGCTGCAGATTGTTGTTACATATAGTATGCCCAAACATTTGGATCGAAATCAGGCGCAACGGTGAATTCCAATGATTACAATGAGAACTTTTGAACGAAATCACTTCATAATTCGGACAGCTTGGTGAAATCAACGATACTACGAATTTTCGCAGTTTGAAGTAATCTCTGTGATGATAAGCTATCCGAGGTGTTCCAGCACCGAGCGAGAATGGGGAAAGAATGGGGGACATCCAAACTCTTATTACATCTACATGCATTTATAATGGTCTACCCTTTTTATCGCCAAAATCATTGTGATTAGACCTATCAAGAAATTTGATCTCTTTGCATATATAACGCCAACTTGGCAAGCGTCTGCAAACTTCACGGGTTTATCTGGCCAGTAGTTGACGTGCGTGCTCAGCAAGCCGCAATTAAAAAAAAAACAAAACAGAGACCCATCGGTGGGAACACAATCCAATTTTAAAAAAAAACAACGACAACAACTGACGGGTCAGCTGGAGTAATAAAACCGTAAAGAGGACCGCCTCTGGAGCAAAAGGAACTTGCATAGGATTTTTAGCGCAAAACAGAACAAAAAACAGCCGAGTTATGCCTCTTCAAAAATCAGTTGGGTTTTTTTTTCCTTCTATAACAGATTTTCATTCACCGAGAGAGGCTGATATCATCCCTAACCTGCCTATTGATGAAACAGCTATGGATGGGGTGAAATATAGACGCTATCGCCAACTTTGTTTTGCATGATGGTGCCTTAAGCCATAAAGTTTCACAAGCTAACTCGATCTTGTATCACTATGGCATTATGATAGCATTTGAAGGCAAGATTTTAAAGCATTTTCCAATTGCTTGATTTTACATTATTATTACTACGGCAGACCAGGTCACTCACAGTCTAAACAACAAAGCTCTTACACTGCCAAAGCCATTTCGCAGGTGTTGAACACTAGCACTTGGATTGGACAATAACTGTCATTGCTGATACTGATAGCCTTTCGGTTGCACTGAACAAAGTATGAATGAAATACTTTTCCAAAGCACTTACAACATGATCATGACAGGAATCGATCCCACGACCTTTTGATCTTGAGTTCAACGCTGCATTCATAAATTAAATAATGACAAGTAGTTTTAGACCGGCATAAACTGAATTCAAAGGTGACCTACTCGAATAGTTTCACCCACTTCGTGTTGAAAAGCGCCTACGTGGAAATAATTAGGGATGACCTTATCTGAGTGAAGTAAGACAACAAGACCAGGTGACCGTTTCATCAGCCTCTTTCTGTTGACTGCGTATCTCAGTCAATGCTCTTGTCGTCTCACTCTCTTTATTCGTACAGTCAGTATTGAAGTCGGGTTTGCCATCCTTCTGTCTGTCACTGCTGTTTGAACAGCCAAGTAAAGCGCACAACGTCGACATTTTTGCAATTAACGTCCTCCAGAAATCGAGAAAATTTCTCTTATTATTGTTTCAAAAAGAACAATAGATGCTCTCGAAGTTAGTAGAGCGAGAAGCGTAATGCATAATGCGTATTATTATATAAGAATTGTGCCGGCATGGTAGTAAGACACCTGGTCGTGACGTCTTATTCTCTCGCCTGTACATTGTTTTATTATTCTTATTATTCCTTTTCGCAAACATGAATTAGCAATAAATCAGATTACTTTCGGAATACATAACAGGATCCGTGTCAATGAATGTTGTAAAAAATTAAATGTAAGTTTTTCAAGTCTAGACTATATTTTAAACAAGATTGATATTTCTGGGCTTCCCCCTTACACATTGTACATTATTAGAAATTATGCTATTTACAATGATCCAATTTACAGTCAAAATGAGGAGTGGGTCGCTTTTCGCCAAGTCAGATTCTTGACCTGGTGTTTGTACTTGCACTGAGTGAAAAAAAAAATGGCCTACCCTTGTTCTGGCCCGAGATATAGTCGTTTGAAGTGACAAGGGATCATTTCATACACTGGAAAAATAACTTTGAGAAACTCGCAGTTGCAGAACAGTTTTATACAATATAATTTATCTAATATGCTTCACAAAAATTCAGCAGTTACCACTCATTTGCCCATAAAATCAATGTCTTTGTATATAATTATATAGTAATGACTTAACTTTTGATTTCGGCAACAAACAAGATTTTGATACCGGATGGCTCATATTTGCGTATAGATTCGAGACAGGCGCCTCGTGACAATGCTCTCTCATATTAACACTAAATGCAAACACCATTTCACTTTGCTAAACAGCACGATTTCACTTGATTAAACTTTGCTTCATGTAATGCCATCATTATATTGGCGCAAGCACGCAATACAATTTATTTAGAAATGTACCTTTCTATTCCTTTGTTAACACACTGTAAACGCATTAACAATCAACAATATTATGAAGGGGAAAAAAAGCTTTTGGTTGCGGTACTTGCACATGGCTTTCACCACCATGAGTGGACACAAGATAGGCCGGCTGGAACAAGAGGTATCAAATGTGAGGACATGGCGTCTAGGTTTCTGGTACCTATTACTAGGCCAAATCACTNGGGGGGGGGGGGGGTCCTGCAGGCCAATGTCAGGGTACAGAAATATGCAAAAACACTTGTGATCTAGATAAAGCAGCCAGTTTTAAAGTATAAGGTACAGTCTGAGCCTTATAAATATAAATATAAAGTCCCTTAGGCTATATTGTATTAGCACGCGGTCAAAACCAGACTAATGAAAAGTTGGGGACAAGTGAGAGGAAAATTTGAGAGAGATCTGTGAAAATTTTGGGCATTGACCCCCTTTTACTTCTCCTTAAAACTCGTGGGTCACTACTGTAATGGACTGAGAGTATGAAGCTGACAGACCGCCTCACGTGTCTTCATGTTTATTGTGTGGAAGTCGTGGGCAAGATAATAGATCTAGTAAGTTCACAGTGTTGCATGCATTGTGCACCATACTTGGAATGATTACATTACCTCTGCAATGTGTTGAGCCAAAATAAATAGCATAATTTCTAATAAGATTTGCGTTGTTGATCAATATTATAGCAGAATCAGTATATCCGTCAGTATTGAATATGATATTTCATATTCAGTATATTGATATCTTCACGCTGTTAATGTTATTATCAATTCAGCGGTATACCATACCTTTTCACTCTTTCCAATCTATTATACTCTTCATTTTCTGTGAGTAGGCCTACTAGCTGGAATGTCCAGGTGCCGCTCGAGAAAAGGAATGGGGAGGGATAAACAAACTCATGCCACATGTGATCAAATCTATCCACTAATCTGGCCTTAAAACGCCAATTTGGCAACCCTGGGCCCAATTTAATCCGGGGCCGGGGCTTGTCATGTACGTGGCCAGGAGGAGGCGCGTGCGATGAACTTTTGACGGCAAAAAAATTAATGGAACGGTGGGGTTTCCCGACACTGTGTTTGCAGGACAAACCAGCTTCCAAAAAAAAAATATAAAAAATGGACTAAAAAGCCAAAAAGCACTATGTGTAAAACGAAACGAACAAGCATACACAATTTCACGCAATTCTGGGCACAAATAGCGATTTTGTTTTTCATTTTTATGATGGATGAGTTGCACAATGTCATGGTCACATCCAGGTGCTCTGTGGTATGGTCCATGAAAATGGAGATCTCCCACCTGTTTTGGCAATCTTTTCAAGGAAACAAAAGTTGGATGTGGATCAGTTTAGTCTTCTATATTCAGGGGAAGTTGTATGAAGCGACCAGAAAGAGCTGGATTGTGCGAGGCTGTGAGCTGCTGACTAATGGTAATTAATTATTAAACTCTTGCAAAGAAAATTTATTGTAGCGGATTAAGAATACATCTTAGATATTTCAATATCGAAGCAGGCTTTATCGCTTGTTTGCAAAATTTCACCTCTTGGTTCCTTGCCCATCTTCCTTTATTCCCTTGTTTTCATATGTCGTATCCAGTGACTGTATTTCATTGTCAGAACATAAGAATATCAGTCGGCTTGAATGTTGCATACATTATTTGCACACTTTATAAGCCTATGAGACAGCTTCGTTTTGTGAGTGTACATATCCATTGAGAGTGACTGTTGATGAAATTCTAATTTATCTCCTCGCATTTCTATATTTTATATAAAAAGAACTAAAGAGTTTCCTAAGCTATTTTGTTGTCTTCCATAATTCTTCTTCTTCTTCTTCTTCTGGCCGTCGTCATCGTCGCTGCCGCTGCTGCTGCTGCTGTTGTTGTTGTGCAAATCAGATCTGTCACCATTTATTTCTTGAAGGTATTTTCCCCTTCTTCTTCTTCATCTTCTTTTTCTTATTCTTCCGCTCACCTTGTTCTTCACCGCATGTATTGCAGCTCTGTCAACGTGAAAAGCACTCAAAATTTATCAGCCCTTGTTTAACATGGGTAATAATAAAAATATCTATCAGTGCAAATAAGTCCAGTGTTCCATAACTAATGGTAAGGAAAAAAAAACTCTCATGGATTTCCTCAGGACAAATGAGAAGAAAAGTGTGCAATGACAACATACGGAAGCATGAGTAGCGCCTTTCGCGTTATTCCCAGTGGCATTGCAAACTGTGTCTTCACTGATATGTAGGCTGGTGTAAATGTGATAAAAAGGATGCAAGCGGCTCGAAATGAATGGTTCGAAATGAATGACCTAAGACAAATGGGCCGAACCACTTTGTATGGCTCAAACCATCCCATTTGAGCGGTCTTTAGAGGCAGACCAAAGCACAACTTATCCACTGCAGGAGAAGAACATGCCCTTCTCAGGTCCTTGCCCCATGAGGCCGTAAAAGACCGTAAATACCACCAGAGGCACAGCGAAAAACCAAAAACATCAAGCGATCAATAGGCCTACACTTACCCTCCTGCTGCCACACTCGCTCCCACCCCATTTTTAAACGGGTTCTGACAGTTTACAGATTTCTTTTAGTGAGTAATGGTCGAGTACAAAAAGGTTCCATAAGAGCTAAAAAAAAACAACGGTGAGACCAATGATGGCTGTCTATTTTCATAGCGTTACCTGTTGCTATTCTCGTTTGGGCCATGAAAAAAAAAAGGGAGCTTATTTACATCTCCCAAGTGGCCACGTGTCCTTGACTGCTAGATTTGACAGAAAAGAGTACGAAGCTTCCAACATGAGAAATAATAGTCAACAAAACTGCCCAGCTAGGGTAACCTCAGGCACGGGTTTACAGCCGCCGCCTGTGGCCACAGTCTACAACCGAAAGCTTCATATAATTGGCTCGGCCATAGTACAAAAAACAGATAGTGGAGATGCTGTCGACGGCACCGTGTGACATCATTAGACGGAAAGCGAAAAGCTGGAGCGATTATCAGCCCAGGAACTGCCTGGGGGTCCTCCCAACCAATTAAACCGTGTCCTGTATGAAGCCCAAACGCGACATATTGCTGGGTTTGTGATTGAAGATCTAGAGTGAAGCCACGCTAGGAGGCAGAAAATGAGATCCGCCAATCTTATCAGCCACGGTATTGAGAGACCACAAAATGTGAACATTCACGTAACTGTAGGCGTTTTCCCTCTATGTCCCTTCATCGAATGCCTCGCATCTTTTATTGAATCTCATTGATCGATCACTTTGCAAGAATTTCATTATAGGAGCAAATTGTCCGATAAATTTCACGGTCCTACCTCATCGGTTGGGGCCCGTTATAAGAGATATGCTCTCTGTCTGTTTAGTTTCTCCACCAATAAATCCTCGGCTGTAATAATAATAACGCCTTAATAACATCTGTACAACTCAAGCTTTCATTCCGCTTTACACTCTCATTTATTTGTTGCTTCCTCTTTCAACTTTTGTGGGTCAGAGACTTTTACCAGTCTGGTCATCTTGTATTGCCTCACGTGCTGGCAAACAAAAAAAAAATTAATTAATAATGAAGGGGAGATAGATCTAGATACAGATAAAACTGGCAACCATTTTACGATGAGTAATCCTGTAAACACAGAAGATTAGCCCTCATTTCAGTTGGGACAGAATAAAATTCACAACATGTTTTGTCTTTTTGTTTTTTGTTGCTTTTATCTCCTCCTCCTTCCTCCACAATTTGAAACAACGGAAAATCACCCAGAAAAGTCAGTTAATATCATCATGATGTTTATGTTATCTCCTCCATTACAGCATATCATAGTTGGATTGAGTTTTGCGGACCAAGTGTGATGCCTTAAGGCCTTACAGAACTTATAGTGTGGCCTGCTCGGTAGTGCATAGCTGGTTCAACATCATTGGTGACTGGTGGGAAGTTACGGAACTTGTACATCAATCGTTGTTAAACTAACCATGTTAAGATCAAACATGACACCTTTCAACATTATTATAAGATGAAAATTTCAATTTTTTAAAAAAATACATTGATGATTCTAGGCATTTTCCAAGGAAAGTCGCAATCGTCGTTTGCAAATCTACATGACTACGTAGTTTGCCCTGTAAGACACCCTTAAGGATCCATGGCCTCTTGTTATAAACATACATTGAAAGTAATATGATTCTGTACACTGATTATCACTGATCCACGTCCTTTCATCGCCATTACACTACATAATTTTAAACAGTCCTTTACAGTTAGAAAGTCATAAAATTGTCATTTTTCTGTGCCAGATTATTTAATAAATTTATAATGGTGTTTTTGGTAACACAGAATCATGTCATTGTGAGCTCTGATTTCAGTAAAGCAAACTTCGTAACCATCAAACTTTTGATGACAGCTTTGAGCATCATCGTTTATACCTTGTGGGCTATGTCATCAGTCTGCTTGCCCACAGATGAAATGGTCGTTTAGGTGACAAGGGTCAGATACGATCCCTTGAATAAATATAATTATAATGTTCTTCTGGAGGAGGGGATACAGTACACAACCACGACACACCCCATGCGGCATGAAATGTCGTTACGCTGGACTGCAAAGATAGTTCTACACCTGCCTTGGTTTGTACTGGTGTCGCCAGTCGTGAGGCTGGCGTTATCGTGAAAGAAACCAAAGACCGTGGCAAGGGAGATGTGCTCCGACCGTGGGATGAGATGATACGATGGTCATTTTAATCTGTCATCTGTCTCACTTATGACGATTATGGTGCCACCCCTGGACCGACTCGGCGTTGAGAGAGCAGGCTTTAATAGAGGATGATGAAATCAGGTACCGAGTCAAATGTTCCAAGTTTATGGAGCGTGAAAATATACGTCGCAAAAATGGAATAATCTAGCGAAGAACACACTTTAAGAATAAAAGGTCGCGCGTGCATTCAAACTTTGACCCCATCGAAGCGTAGTGGAAACGTCGTGGGAGGCATGTTACGCTCTTATGTCCTGGAGGGGTTTAGCATTTAAAATTTAACTTTGGCTGTAGCCGAACCATGAACCATAACATAACAAACTTTTTCTACTGCTTTGTCCATCCTTGTTAAAACGCACGTTTGTAACGGGTGATTTTTTTTCCTTTGCTACCAGGGTGGCAACACATGGTTAAATTTACACGATCACGTTCCTATCGTGCATAGCCAGTATTTTTCACAAGTCCATTCCCCACCTCCCCTCTCCCCACACCTGTCCTCTCCATTACTGGTAGCCCTTTTCTATTGTTGAAGGTGGCTTTCATACAAACAAGGTTCATTTCCTCTCTCAAGGAGATTATTTGTTCGCAAGAATTCAAATATTAACTCGGTATGGTCTCTTCTTTCCGAAGTCAAGCTACCAGGCGCAGCATGCACATGCAACAGTGTCCTGTACTAAGTGGTCAAGTTTACCAATTTTAAATTCACACACCAGCGCGGGAAATTTGTCATAAACATCTTTGGTTAGCGAGGCGAGTTGCTGAATTCAGTATGTTTTACTAATTTAGCTTGATTTTTGGCAACCGTCCCTATTTACATGTTTGTTTTCTGTGCTAAAAAAAAAAAAAGCAGTACTAGAAACCTTTGTTCTGCTGTTGTCGTCGTCGTTATTGTTGTTGTTGATGAGAATGTCTTCAAATCTTAAAGTGACTGGACGTCTCTAGAGACACCGTATAATCTAAGTTACATGTCCAGTGACACTGAGGTAAATATTTCAAACAAAATGGTAAAACCCCTTCCACTCCTCCTTTGTTTCCTGAGAGGAGTAGCCCCAAACGGATTGACCTTACAAACAAGAGCGACACCAAAGTTACTTAATAACATGATGGGACGGAAGCAATATGTTCAGCCTGCTCACAGCGGAAGCTTGTTTTCTTTAGGTCTCCACTTTAATTTGATACACGTGTGTGAGCGGCGGACGTGTCTTTATGAGGCAAGGTGTCCTGTCTCTCACACTGCTCACGATCAACGAACAAGCACCACGGTGCTTTCAATAGCGCACATGCTGTCCGCTCGTAGCAGCTTCGATTTATATTGCTGCCCATTTGATCAATACCATCTGGTGACAACCATGAAGGGTGAATAGAGTGTATTGCTATGATTTCTATTGGTTATGAGATCTCCCTAATGAAATCTGGAGGGTTGGGTAGTTGCCTTAAGGGCCCGTGCTTTCCAAATAATAATATAGAGTTGATTTTTGCAGAAGTCATTACGGTATATTTCTCACATAAACTCATCAAAATTGTAGAAATGAAACTGTATAAAACGCTAAACGAAATTTGTATCAACGGTTGTAATAGAACATGCAAGATAGATAAATTCGGTTTCACCAAAATTTGTAGACATACTCGTACATTTTCACTGTTCTATAATATTCTTCATTTTCAGTGATAAATACTGTGCTAATAATAGTGTGAAGTCGCGTGAGTGGACATCAGCCTGAATACGAGACTTCTAAACCGCATTATTATTATTATTATAAATAATTTAAGAAAAAAAGCAGACTTCGCCAGTTCTGTAATGTAATAATAATAATAATAATAAAGCGCGTACTTCCTGTTAGATCTACTTCGTTTGCACATCGAAAAGTGTCGAAAAGAAAGTAGACGTGCATGTATATAGGAATGAAACAATTGAAGGGACGGGACCA
>JAWQUT010000160.1:1111062-1123818 GCA_033807755.1 Ellobium chinense
CCACCCCCCATCCAAACCACATTAAAAAAAACAGCATGTATGAAGGTAACCTTTACAAAGAAAAAAAAAGGAAGATGTCATTATTCCTTTTTTTCATTTCATGCAACATGTCTCCATTATAGCCCAGATTAATTAAAGTCAGGTGAATGGCACATTAAATCCAGCGGGTGCCACAATGACTTCCAGCCAAGCGTCTCTCCGTACCTTGTTCGCTGCATCCTGTTCTCAATTCTCATTTGTAATCATAGCGAGTTCTCTTCCCCTTGTAAAACACAAAGGTCCTTCCGATAACGGGCTCAACAATCCGCTCGACATGATCAACAAGTGATCGCCTTGCTGAGGCCCATACCCGCTTATTAATTTCGCAGTTTTGCCTTCATTTCCGTGAAGAATTAAATTCGCTGCAGCAGTGGCCCGCTTTGGTAATTGTTATGAGGCTACAGTACGCAAGTCATAGATGCATCACTGTCCTTGCATCCGACAGGTCAGAAAGCGATTAGGCTGTTTCATTTAACGGCTGGCTCCTATGTGATATTCTGGCTTATTGGATGATGGGTACTCTGTCCACTGCAGCGCATTCTGTCGTCAAGGTCTGCATATTTCATTTCACTCGTTCCGGCGCTATGATGGATCGTGTGTAAAGCGAGCAGTCGTCTCCTTACGCTTCTGACGCAGGCGCATGGCGTCTCGACCTCAAGTATTTCCGGTGCTAGAGTAAAAGGGTGTCAGAACCTCATCATGACCAAAGCAATTATCCTCATCTCATTAACTCCGGAACAAGCCACTTTTAGAGGGTAAGATGAAACTCTCTCTGACAGCATGCTATTTGTTGCAAGTTTATTGATATCTATAGGAAGGCTGCATTGTAGAATCACCGCTAACCCGATGTTGTTGAGCACGTCATTTAGTTAGCAGAACTGGCCACAGTTGTAGCACATGATAAATTGACACTGGCTATAGATGTTATGATTATGTTATGATCATGCTCCCATTTATTTTATACGTCTACTGGAATTGACTTCCTCACTTTCCTTTTTTCATGCGCCTTCTGGTAAACTTTGGAACAATACTTTTTTTACTTTAATCCCCTATTATGCCACTTGGGGTAAACTTAAAACCTACATTTCTTTTATCTGACGATATTAGCGAACGTCATTAAATCAGGCTTTAGATGTCATTATACCAACAATACATATTTTATGTTAGGTGAGAACTTGATAGTATTTGTACGGATGAAGCATAATGATATGGTCAACAGATATTGTACTGTACGAAGAGAATGACGTGTTTTGCTGAAAAGGAGATTGATGGTAGAGATAAAAAATATGGAAGGTAATGGTACGATAGAGCAGGGGAACAGTGGAGAGATGGCGGTGCTGGAGGAAAAGGTAATGATGATTGCCCTGATGGAAGAGCGCTAGGAGATATAAGTGGTGACAGTGTGAGATAGTCTTGGAAGGGTTGGTGATCGAAGAGGAGAAATGGGAGGGCTATCCAAAGATAATGCTGTGGTGCTGTATGATTATGAGAAAACATCATTCTTGTCCGACATGAGAACAGCTTTGATATTGACTAGTTAGCAGATCATATTTCAAAGGTAACACTCTGAATATTGGTTTAAAATGTATTTATATTACAGTTCAAGCCACGAAACCTCCAGGTTTATTATATCGAAGACAGTACGAGAAACATTTTCACTATGACATGCTGTGTTGCTGTTTGGGTATTTGGACATATTTTCCTCAGTGACTCTGCTCGGCAATGACAAGGCATGTGTTTTCTCTCACTGCTCTGGTGGGTCAAAGTGGTGAGACAAAAGAAATAAACAGTAGGTCTATGTGTTAATTTTTCAATGTTTCTTGGCATCATGTGTCATTTCTACATACTAGCAGTCCTTTCTTTGTTGTTGCTTTCTGGGGGAGATTGGGTGGGGNGGTTGCAGGGTAGGGGAGGAGGGGGAGAGATGGAAAGGGGCAATTCATTTCTGCTCCTCACTTGCTCAGTTAGAATAACCAGTCCAACATCCTACCTTTAGTAAAGAAAAAACGAAGACTTGTACGCTAAGACAGAGATTTTAATCACGTCATCGCAGTATATACGTCCCACTGTTCGGATGTTGAACGGCTTCTACGTTCAATAGTACATATTCTGATGAAGGTGCAGTGCCTTCCATAAACAGCTTTCAAAGCTGTCTATCTCGTAACGTAAGATGTTGCTTCCAGCCGGGACCCACGATGTGAATAAAAGCAGTCATACGACTTGTGGCCTCAACTTCACAGTGATAATGTATGCTTGCCAAATACATATATATACTGACATACGAATTTCGCGTGGGTTTATATAGTCATTAGCCTTAGTTTCTAAAGTTCAAAGTAAGAGTGAAAATCTAAAATCAAAGTAAAATTCACGGGAAGAAATCGGCCCAAATCTGTGTGACTACCTGTAGGATGTTCTGACAGTGTCAGAATCAACGAAGGTCTTCACGAGGCGGAGACAGCGTAACTGACATCCAGGATGAGGAATTGTTGTAACTGCATGTGTTGTTATGTTTTTGTCCAAACCAATATCGTTTAGTTTGTTTCTTTGTTTATTTTTTATTGGTTTGCTTTTTTTTCTTTGTTTGTTTGTTTGTTTATTTGTTTGTTTGTTTGTTTGTTTTTAGAGGACTTCCTGATTTAGGGAGTAGAAACTTTACTTTTTTTTTTTTAAATAAGTGAGTGTTTTTTTTCCTCCATATTGTTTGTGGGGTTTAAGAGTGGTATAGCAACTTGTTAGAGCCAATTCCATATCGATGAGACAGTGAAGAGTAAAGAGCTTTCAACATGCAAAACAATCATAGAACAATCCAGTTTTACAACTTTAAGCACCGCATCAGTGGGTAAATCGGTAATTTAACCATCCAGCGTCACGTTCATAAAGCTGTGGTGCATTACAGTATATTCGTAAAATAAGATATAAGGCAAACGAGATCACATCCTTTTACTTAGTTTGTAGAGACAGTAACAGAAGAAAATATACAGACCATCTAGAGCGACAACAGCCTCATCATCAGTGACAGCAACAATGTCAAATCAGCTGGCCGAGCGCTGTTATTTTGTTGCATTGCGGTCGAGTAAAAAATTCGTCGCTATTAATGCTTGGGTTTCAAAACAGGCAGCAGTAAATCTCTGCTCCTTATTCCAAAGACTCTTTTTTCTGTTTCTTATTCCTCCTCTTCGTTTCTCCCTCTCGAGAACAAAACGGCTTGTTTCAGATCTTTGGCGCCCCCAATCGCCAAGACGCCCCAAAACCACATTTGCATGGGGCTCACTGCAAACGAAGGCAATAACGCACGATGGAGCTCTAAGCTGGTTAACGTGAGTCCTGATGCGCGCGCCTAACAGATGAAGAGCAAACGTAACGAAAGTGATGTGATTACCAATGTTCTGCACGATTCCCTCCACCCAACAATACCACTCTTCTCGTTCCTTATACCCACCCCCGTTTCACGAGGTAGTAGCGAGCCCCAAGCCCGGTTGCTGGGATGACTGGAGGCTCCCCGAGGCGAGGAGACTGCAAGGGACAGTGGGATTGTTCTCTTAACTCTGTCCAGAGCGGTTAATGAGGTTTCCTTGAAAAACTTCATTATTCAGCCATGCATATGATTTCCTTATTTCAAATCGAATTCTGCTCCTGAAAATCGGCAGACTTTTGCTCGGAGGGAATGAGAGCAGGACGCTTGATCAAGCAGAGGGCGGGGAAGCGGCTTTACACCTAATCAATGAAGTATTATTAGCTTGTATCCGAAATACTCAACTTAGAATTACGTACCGGCTGCTCGACTTACTCGCGATCAAAACTGAAACAATAGGACAGTACTAGTAGTACTACTAGCAGAAGTAGTTTTGGTAGCGAGCATCTCGGGATAATAATAGTTGCAGTTGTGGTGATGGCATTTGTAGAAGTGATGCTGGTAGTAGCAGGAGAGGATGTAAATGGCTATAAATAATAGCAGAGATTGTGATGGTGGAAGTAGTAAAAGTAGTGATCTGCAAACAGAAGATATTTCTGGGCGCTTCCACCAGTATGTCACGTCAGTTAGGCAAATTTCTGAAAAGCTTTGACTTGGCAGTAATTACTTTAGGTTGTTTGTACCAGGGACTCTATCCTTCTTTAAATATAAACAGAACTAGTTGCTATAAAGTCAATTTTTTTCATAAATTAACCTAACTGACGTGGCATTCTGTTGGAATTGCCCTGATGCAAGCCACAGTTTGGTAGACCCAGGATGGATGTGAGGGAGGAAACCTTGACGACATTGGGATCTAAACGGCCATTGCTCTACTTGTCTGGAATACTGAGAAAGGGATGGGCGGCCACTAAAGGAACAAATAATCATAATAATCAGGAAGATTGTCTTTAAGATAATATTATCCTAATTACGGTACACGGATCTAGTGAAGACAGGTATGGATGTAATTATGGCAATAAGTATCACAGTTATTTGCCATGAGGAAGTGCTTGAAGTGGTTTGTTCATGGGCCGCTCTCATCTCTTCTTAACTTCTTTAAACTTTTACTGCTCTTTTTTTCCTCATCGTTGCGCCAGGCGAGCAAGAAAATTGGTGGCTTAGGAACAGCGCCACTGCAGATGACATAACGCGACTATTCATTTCCGCCGTTCTGAAAAAGGTCACAGATCTGAGATGACCCTGGGAAGTGCGCGCACCAGGAGTGAAATTGATCTCTTGAAAGGACAAAGGCGATTGCAAGGGATTCAATATGTCACGGCTGGCTTACAGTTCAATGTTCAATTACAATACATCGCCTCTGATGGCGCTGAAACTGACAGGGCGCGGCCAGCCAAGAGCCGGATACTGGAACATTTCCATCACAGTGTGACTGCTTCCTCTGACATCTAATATGATGGTTGTCCAGTGCCCGTGTCATGCGATGATCTGCTCCGTCCGGATCCATATGGTTTGCTGCTTCATGAAGTCGAGCTGTCCTATTTGGACTGGAAGGACCGGACACTTAGCAGAAGGTTCCGTCTTGACTATTCTGACATAGCAATTTTTGTCTCAATTTCTCTGAACATCGATCCATATTGACGAGATGGCAGGAGCCACCAGCTTTTCTGATCCCTTTAGTCCCTTCACTGTGTGTGACGTATATAAATACGTCCTTACCCTTTGTTGCCAACAGCTCTTATACGTACCAATACGTCTCTCACGTAGCGTTTTGTGTACTTATGGGACGAACCCGTATGTATCATTCTATGTGATGTCTTCTAAATGGAGGCTAATGACACACTGGTGAGTTAATGACAGTTTTGCTCGAAAAACATGACGTAGGCAAAGAGTTAATAAAACAATACAATTTGAACCTGGTGGAATAATTATTAGAATCTCGTTTGGACAGCTTTCTGGTTTGTTGGGTTTGATCATGACTACATGGCATACTACACCCACCATCCACAATCACATGGACGACGTTTGTGTTTCGATGAGTCTATGATGGACGAATATAAAATAACAGAGTGAGATGAACTTGCAGTAAATATCCATCTTCCAATGCATAAAGGTGTTTGCCACATAGTCTCTGACTGACGTTTTTTCTATGTGTAGCAATTATAGTGCCTTAACAACTTCATCGGAAAGGGAACAATTCCCTCTGCTTTTGTCTCTCTTCAATCTGCTAGATCCATTCCTTAAAGAACTAAACAAATAAAGCCCATTCATAGCATAAATTCTGTTAATACATATCGACACCACAGGGTGAAACAACAAGTTTTGTGATGGAAAAAGGTTACCTAGCCGAATAGAATTTTCACTCTTTCTTTCCAATAGCTCATGCTCCCTGCCCATCTCAGTTACTACGATAAGTCGAACGATCTTAATGATCCACATTAGAACATCGAATATGACAGGAAATGATCTTTTACAACTAAACCCAGAACTTACAAGAAGCCCATCCCACGGTGTCGAGGCATGCAAAATGTAAGTACTCAACAACCGAGACACTTCGACACAACTTAAACGGTGGTGGTTGTTATTTTTCTCTCGTAAAAAGAAGGTTATTTTTTCTTTGGAGTGGAGCACACAATTAATTTCTCAAAACGAGAAGGAAGCCATAAGAACTGGTCAAACAGCTGAGATAAAGCTACATTCTCCACAGTTTGATTTTTCTCTCTCACTGTGTGTTTGTTTGTCTGTCTTTCTCTCTCTCTCTCTCTCTCTCTCTCTCTCTCACTCTCTCTCTCTCCCTCTCCCTCTCTCTCTCTCTCTCTCTCTCTCTCTCTCTCTCTCTCTCTCTCTCTTTTTATCTCTGATGAACGCTATCGATATTACGCCTATGCAGTAACTGACAGAGCGAAGCGCACATAAAGTTGTGATGACTGCAATACGAGGACGTAGAAAAAAAGTTCTCTGCCAGATTAACATGGTGGCAAAAGTAGCATAAGGGCCCCGCACTAAAAGAGAATCCTAGGAAAGATTTTTTTTTTCTGTTTACCGATATGTCCTTGTCGAGATTTGTGACCTCGCCTCAGAAGGCGAGCGCCCATGATGTGTTGTATTCACCCCCACTCCTTCCCCTAAAAATAGCTTAAGTACGCTAAGAATCGAACATCAAATCTCTTTTAAAAAATTAGTGATATTCGTTCTCTCTCTCTCTCTTTCTCTCTCTCTTTCTCTCACTCACTCACTCACTCACTCACTCACTCACTCACTCACTCATTCACCCACTATCTCTCTCTCTCTCTTTTTCTCACTCACTCGCTCGCTCACTCACTCACTCACTCACTCACTCACTCACTCACTCACTCACTCACTCACGCACTCACTCACTCATTCACTCGCGCACGCATTCACTCACTCACTCACTCACTACTCTCTCTCTCGCTCTCTCTCTCTCTCTCTCTCTCTCTCTCTCTCTCTCTCTCTCTTTCTCGACTGTCATTTAAAGGTTCCGGGCTTTTTTTCGGCCCAAGTCCTCAAAGACTCCAAATCTGCTCTTGATGCTACAGACCACGCATTAGTTTAATCCAACCTTGAAAAAGTAACAGAGCTTGCGACTTCTTGTTTTAACCCCCGATATGGAGTTCTCCACTAATCCTTGTGAAAACTGTATCTTTAGTGATAAATGTGGCAGTCCTCCAAGTATTAAATAATTATGCCAAATGGTTTGTCTTGTGTAGGTTGTGAAGCTGTAACAAAATGTGAAATCATTTTAACGGCATATATTTTCTTTTGACCGTGAGTGTTACATATATCAATAATATACAGCAAGCGACAGACAGAAATCTCCAGTTTTAACAGTGTAAACAAACCGGCCATCATTGACGTAGCTCCATGAATGGTGTTTTCTGAATAATAAGAAATGGAAAAAAATGTGCCCAAGCTTAAATGTTGTCACGAATTGCACGTGCATAAAACAAGGCTTGATAGCCTCAGTATCGATTTAACTTTATCGAAGTTTTTCAAAACCTCTCTTTTGTATTTTCAGTTTTTCGGTATTTCTTTTACTTACAACAGATTTTCTTTCTACTTTTGATTCCAGTGATTTAATTATCCATCCCAAGGTTGTCAGAAAAGAGATGAGCGCGGTAATTTCAATACACCATCTAAAAATAGTAAAATGGCGCTGAAGTTCTGGGACACTTTCCTGTATGAGAACAGAAGGGATGCCACATTAATAATATGTTCTCCTTGGTGTCATAAAGTCCCTGAGATCTGAAGTTCAATTTGCTTCATTCTCAAGGGCTTGACGTTTTTAACCTTTTACCGGGTCACTCGCCATCACACGTCCCCGAGAATCGCCCACTACTGCCCGTTAAACACCATTTAGCATGATAATAATGACTATGTATAGTAAAGAAATACTGCTTTACTGCCACGTTCTTGTTTAGTTGTGTCCTTTGATATGCAATTCGAATACAGCAAAGCGTGCCTAGGCTAGTAATTGAAGGGTTAATCGAAGTGCCCAAAACAACTGGTTTGACGTGCATGCTGATTAACCCACCTTATATTATGCAGGTTTGGTTATGCTATTTACTGAACATAGGAACATAACAGTTTGTGCCAAAGGAATTGCACCATAAAATTATTTTTTTTTAGTAATACCTGTGATTTGGCAGCACATGTATGCCAAATTAACAAAAATCTCCACATCAGGTATCTTTCCATTATTTTGTGTTCTTATAAGGTAAATGTGAAAATGTCTTGCGAGAGCAAATAAATAAAATAAAACGCTTTGTTCTCATTCTTTCACTCTTCCTAATTATATTATTTGTTAGTTCGTCTGACCATCAGGGCCACGCCAAACGTCTCCGTAATTCACGAGAGACAAGGCTTTTAATCTGGGCCTGGTGTCACCAGTCAGCCAATTTTCGGAGCCTACACCAACCCTGACCCGGAAGGGCACTTGTTCCTGAGGACATTGCTGTCGCTGAGAGAGCTCCATGCCTTTCCTGTGATGGTTGCAAAGATCTGCGAGGGAAACTCAGAAATTCTCGAGGGAAAACCGAGGGAATCAAGTTAGTGAGCAAATTGAAAATCAGATCAGTCTCTTAGTGACAACAAAGCGCTGAAGAGAGCTTAGAGGCCGCGCGAGCCAGACATGTCTTAATCAGGTGGCAGGCTCCCCTACAAAAGTCACTCATCACCCGGGATGATTCGATCAGGACAATGCGATTTACGGGAGAACCGCGTGGCTGCCTTAATCAGTTTGCCCGTTAATCCTGAGCCCGGTCGCGCCACCGAGAAGATTAGAAAGCGACAGTTAACCCTCCGCTTGCAAATACACATTACACGGCCCCAAAACGTGTTTAGGATGGGTGAAGAGAGGAATAATGACGGGATAGAAGAGGAGGGGAAAATACGGTGGCAGAGCCCGAGGCCTGGCTGTTATTTAAAAAAGGTGACTGGAATAGAGCAATAAAAAGACAGAGAGAAACGAGAGCGGGATCGGGAGAAATGGGCACCAGGAAGATGAGACGTCCTCAACGCTCTATCCAGGGTTTGAGGTCTGATAGAATTAAGGGATTCACGCCACCGACGATAAATCAAATGAATTTGCCATTTGAGACCGATCCATTCTAATTCTGGTCATAATTCGATCTCAGGCTGGCAGAGCTGACAGTGACGGGCTGAGCGTTGTTGTCGCTAGAAGTGCCCGATTGAGGACATGGTGATTTGGGGGAGGAGAAGGAAGAAGAGGAGCATGGGAATATTATTTAGGTATTATTCCGTAAAGGGCTCTGCGATGCCGCTTGTATCCTTGTTGGGGTAAGTTTATTTAGCACACTGAATCAACATGAATCTTTTCCTTCCCATCTCTCATGCTTACTAATTTTGCTTCTTTCTACATCGTGCCAGTATTTCTTTTCAATTTTCACTCACGTCCCAGGCCCCAAAGTGCCTGCGCATGGGCGCTTTTTGAGTTTTATCACTATTATTTAAGGCTGATTTGAAAGACTGATCATATAAAAATATTTTCCTTTTTTATTCATTGCAATAATTTACCTTTCCAGTTCAGCCTGCCAGAACAAACAATTCCGTATATGCCATGGCTTTAGATTGAGGCTCAAAAGTATGAAAGGTTGAATATATATTATAGTTATTGATAATAAAAATGATGTGAGTGGAAAATGGAACTGCGAAGTAAATAAAAAATGGCGGCACTGGCCAATTTCAGCTATGTCGGGGAGAGGGGGTGTCTCGTCTGCCCAAGTTTAGCCACATGAAAATCTTTTTTTTTCTTTTAGCTCTTTCGAAAAGATCTATCAGTAGGTTCTTTTAAATGCTAACTTAGACATAATAAGGCTGTGTTATACACATGGAAGAGAAATATAAAGGGGATAGAGAGGCAAAGTGTCGCGACTCATTAGGCTTTGAATTAGAACACTTAATTAACTACTCCTGATTCTATCAGTATTATTTATCAGGAAGACACAGCTATAATCCACAGAGTCCTTGCGGGTTTGCTTTCTTTTTAATGGTGACGACAGTCAAATTTGCCGACCTAAGCTGACAATTACTGTGTGAGCTGGTACCGATTTAATTACTTACAAACACATGTACACTGATCCTACACTTAAGGTGAGAATGACTTCATTCTCTTCTTTGTCAGAGAGAGCTGTGACTAAAACAAACACACTGACAATAGATAGGAATGTCCGTTCAGAAATTTCGGCTCTGAAAATATGGTGCTCCTCTTTCCTATATGTGAGGGTGGATGGAGGGTGGAAAACTGCTACAAGCTGATAGTCAGTGGATCTTGCACAGTGCTGAGTCTCTCAATCCAGATCGCCTCTAATTCACCTCTGGACTATTATTTAACTATGATTATCATAAGTTTTCACTTGTCATCAAAAGCTGAACATTGTTTTTCAGCTTGCATAAAGAGTTGGAAACTCATGTATGATGTGACATACCCTTTTACTGACACATGATAATAATAATAATGCTCCTTATAAGTCTCGTATCCAGACTAATGCTCGCTCACGCGACTTCATATTATTATTACTACCCCAGCAGACCAGATCACTGCTTGACTTTCTCAACTCTCTGGGGAATACACAATGCCGTTGCCATTTGGAGACGCTGATCACTAGCATTCTGACAATATATTTCACTATAAATAGCCACGTACCAAGTTTACACACGGGTGGACTGGGGAAAATGTGGATGATATTCTTTCTCAGGGCACTTACAACACAACTGTGGTCAGTAATCTAACCCACAACCTTTAGTCTTGAATCCAACGCCGCAAACATTCGACCACGCTCATTAGATATGTGCGTCTTGGTATGTAAATCGCTCGTGATACTACTACATGGTTAGGTTTTGTTTGTAGAGTGTGACAAATAATACCTATTGTAGAGATTTTAAAAGAGCGGAAATATCCATGTCGGTACACTGACCCTCAAACTTCAGTTAGGTCGACTACTTAGAGAAATAATGACTAAGTGACTTCCTGCCAGCATAGTTTTTGTGCATTTTTAGATAAGGCGGAAGGGCGGCGTAAAAAAGGAAAGGACTTATCTCATCTGCTTTCTGAAAGACGCTCTGTGAAAAAGTTTCATGCATGGCCCGACTAAACTAGTCTATATGTGAAACCATGCCTTATTTCAAGCTGTATGAATAAAAACTCGATACTGTTCTAATTTTTTTGTTCTTCCGCGAAGTGGTGTCGTGTGACAAAGTAAATGCGTGTATTTTGCAAGGTGTGATCGTTAAAAAGATCAAATCTGGTCTGTATGCGGGATGCCAATTTTCTATAACAACTGAGCTGGAAAATGAGCCTGGCAAAACTGATGGGATTGGTAAAGCTGCAAGAGCTGAAGGCACCCTCTTTCCGCCTTGCTAGAGTTCCTCAACAGAAAGAAAACTTGCATATAGTTAAAGTATTATTTGAAAATGATGTAAATTAATGTGTGTGCGAAGTAAGATTTTTCAAAGAGTATCCACCAGATATAATACTATTAAGTTACAAGATAATGAGATTGCAAATGGGTAAATTGAAGACATAAATCGGACGGTTTATTGTTCGGGTTCCTGCTGACCGCATAAAGTACTCGCTTCTAGTGACAAGTTGGTGATCCGAGCCATGATGCGATTACCCTGACGATGCCACAGGGGAATAGAGCCGCCAGCCCTCTGCAAGAGCCCTACACATGGCATTTCCTTTCATAGTTTGCCTCCAGTTGAAGCCTTGTCAAGAAAAAGCGCATTAGCGTTGTCGGAAAGGTCATAGATTGTGAGGCAATTATGTGTGCGATGGAAATTAATTTAGTCTAAGTCGCCGAGAAGAGAGAGCGCCCATGCGAGCATGAAGGCACCCCGCTGTTGGTGCGAATTGACAGGTTTTTGTAGATGGCTCAAAAATTTCATCATTTGATGAGTGTAATTTGTGCTGAGCGCCAGTGCCTCATGCTGTTGAGTCTTTTAATTTCACTTGACTGTCTGAGACTCTTGATAAGATGTATTACTGGGATAGGGTGAGGTCAGTGACGCAAGCGGATCGAGGTTTGAGAAGGGCACGGTGGTTAAACATGGCACAATTATTGTGAAATAACACAAGTTATTTTCTTTCTGTATCTGAATCAGTAGAATCACATCATGATGACATCTTCACCCCTGAAGTTCTTGCAACCCTCTCGAGGCAAACCTGGGACTCTGATTTGTCCTAAATCCTGATCATTATTTATTTTTCAGTCCTTCACAGGTTCACACTATGAAAGAGTTGGTGAACGAGAAGAGAATAAATGAATCAGGTAGAGAGATGAAGTGATAAAACTCATCAGGTTGCTTGGACTGTTGCTTGGGACCTCTTTCTCCTTTTTCACATCTCTCTGCTACAACTGATGACTTGAGATAGGCCTATGCAAATACACGCGCATGGTTTCTGTGTAGACAGAAAACATGCATCAGAAACTGTTTCCTTAGCAGCAGGTGGCCGTATCAGAACTCAACATCGCGACAGTCATAGGCAGGTCACCTATCTCAGAGACAGGCGATTTGAAAACTGGGATAACTTTGTGCTTGCCACAACCCAACACACCAATCAAATGTCACAGACAAAGCGAGTCATAAAAGCATTGATTAAAGAACAGCGCCGAAGCATTTTGCCTAGTTCAGGAGATTTCAGCTGTACCACTACATTAGTCCCGAATAATTAAGGTTGTCTAACTCAATTCATAAAGAGAATTAAAACAGTTCTCTTTCTCTCTCTCTCTCTCTCTCTCTCTCTCTCTCTCTCTCTCTCTCTTTCTCTC